>JANHJO010005608.1:84085-102879 GCA_032468235.1 Pseudoxyrhopus heterurus | reverse complement strand
ATCTATCTATCTATCTAATCCATCATCTCTCTATTTGCAAGAACAACCTTTCCATAAGGACTGTCCTATCTGGGTAGATAGGCCAGGCATACTCTTTATACACTGTCTTTCTTTATACACTGTCACCTTATAGGAAATGTGCCTTTTCCCTTGCCCTTCCGGAACACTCTTCCCTCTGAGGTATGGCCGACTTCTATCCTCCTAGCCTTCTAAAACAGGGGTCTCCAATCTTGACAATTTGAAGACTTGTGGACTTCAACTCCCAGCTGGCTGAGGAATTCTGGGAATTGAAGTCCACAAGTCCAATTGAAGTCCACTAGGTTGGAGACTCCTGTTCTAAAAGGCACTGAAGATTTAACCAAGTGCTGGTATAGGATGAGGTGACTGTATGCCAGAAGCTTAACTTGGGGCCAGGTTTTTGTTTTGTTTTCATGGTTTTAACAGTCTTAATATAGTTTTGAGTTGTTTTATTATAATATTCTTTAATTCTTGATTGGGAGCTTGGTATGACAATGGTGACTATATAAATGTTTTGAAATAAACGAACATTGAATTTTTAGCTGTATTTCAACATCATAGTTTTAGATATGAACCTAAGAAAGAAAGAAAATTCTGTGAGAACAATTATCACAGCTATTTTGATCAATAACATATCTATATGAATGTTTAGTTGCATAGTTTTCATAAGTCAACAGCAAAGTAATGCTTTAAGTAATATCCATCAATAGGGGCAAACTTACTCTTTATCTGATAACTAACATTTTACATAGACATGTTAGTAAAAACAGAAACAAATAATTTCTTGGTAAATTAGAATTGCCTATAGGTGAGATGGGTAGCATACAAATCAAATAAGTAAATAAATAAATAGCTATTGTGATTGATGTGGATGCTTTATTCATATTTATTTCGAAAAATCAGTTATTTCAAAAAGCAATTGCCTGTTGTCACCAGATAAACATTTTAGGACAAATGTATTCTACACTAAGGAATGAATTAACATCATTATACTGAACTAGCATTCTACATTTTTAATTAAATGATTGCATTACTATAACTTCTCTAATACTGTTATTATAGCTATATTGCTTATTTATTT
Organism: Pseudoxyrhopus heterurus; assembly: GCA_032468235.1. Classification (NCBI taxonomy): domain Eukaryota; kingdom Metazoa; phylum Chordata; class Lepidosauria; order Squamata; genus Pseudoxyrhopus; species Pseudoxyrhopus heterurus. The sequence goes on along the minus strand of JANHJO010005608.1, from coordinate 101,780 downwards.
TTAGTAGAAGTTGTTAAGAAATAAGTTGGAATTAAACAGGCCAATCCTCTTTAAATTCAGGTCACTTAACTGACATTGCCTTTCTAGTTGGACAGATTATTGCATCAACATAATAAATATTGGAAACCAATAATTTTCAGACTGTCTCTACTTTCTTAGCCTAATAATAGTTTACTTTCTATCCCATCCCTACTTTATATATCAGTAACTACCAAGATCTCTTGGCAATTCACAATAAAAAAAACCCATATACCCAAATTAAAATTAAGTACTTTGAAAATACATTAAAATGATTAATATTTAGAAACTTGCTCAAAAGTGAGTATTTCCAAGCTCAGGACAGGGTTCAAAGAACATAGGAAATTATAGAGAAGGCTCTGGACATTAGATAAAGTCTATACACATGTATATATTGTTGTTCACAGAATATTTGAGATTTAGATAAACCTGAGTACTAGTGATATGGTAATCCTTAATTCTAATTCTAGCAGTATTTCCTAAGTGCTGTTGCTATAATATCTAAAAAGGCCAGTTGTTATATGTAGTTCTCAAATAGGTTGAGTATATAAGCTCTCCCATACAATTGGCTAGATTGCATGGCTAGATCATTGCCATGAGAAATGGCATTCTTACCAGGAATGTCTATAGAGCTTCTCAGTCATGGTTGTCCCCAAGGTGCTTTTTCAAGAGTCAACTGGACTTTTCAAAAAGCACCTTTGGGACATTCTTACTGAGGTATTACTAATCCCCCTTGAGAGTTTAATCATATTCTTGTGACATTTGGGAGAATAAAGTTGGACAGGTAAGAAACTTTTATATCTATATTGGTGTATGCACAAACAATTGAAAGTTGCAACATTATTATTATTTCTGGGGGTCCTAATAATGGGCTTTCATGCAAGTGAAATATATGGAAGAATGTACACCAACAATCTGCAGTCAGTCTTTTCAGGTGTGTTATTTTGCACAATGATTCAGGTGCACATCCAACTGTCTCAGATTTTAGTTTTCTTATTCTGAAACCTTGCCGAAGTTCACTGTTGTTATCCAGAAGTTTTGCGAATTGCCTGAGTTCTTACCCCAAATCACACAAGAAGAATTTAGCATTCTTACAAAAAAGAAAAGAAAGAAAAGAAAAAAAGAAAAAGTCTTATAACACTCGGCAAAATTTTATTAGAGGACGGATCCTCACCAAACCCTAACAATGAAATCTTGCTTGCTACTTGGGTTTGCCGTGCAAAGCGCCAAGCGCGTCCTTCCCAGTAAATGCAAAACGAGCGTGGGATTGTGAAGTGAACATCCAGTTTGTACTTCCAACACAGAAAAGGCGCAAATTTCGAGTGCCAAACGTTCCTCCGCATCTCCGAGCGCGAAAAACGCCCTTGGCCGAGGCGAAAGCCAGCCCCGTCGTCGGAGCAGCCAGCCAGCGCCCCGTCGAAAAAGCCTGCATTCCCTCAGCGAAGAGAAATGCAGCGCTGTGGGAGTGAGCGGGCGAGATAAACACGAATGCCTTCTGCTTCAAAGAGCCCTTTTCATCTCCCCCTCTCCTCCCCCCTCTGGGCATCTGACAGGAGGCCATGAGCTCACTCCTTCTTTCCCCGAGAGACCGTGCCACCACAACAAGCGACATACCACAACAAGCGACATCCCACACCAAGCGCCACCAAAAGCTTCCCCCCGCCCTCTTTCTTTCTCTCTCAGTCCGACAAAATAGCCGGCCGTGGCTCCCTTAAAATCCCCCATGGGCGTAGATGCCGCCCATTCGCAACCAATCAGAAAACCGAATTCTCCGTATCCCCAAACCCACCCACTCCCCGCAGTGACCGGCAGATTCTTTGTGTGCAATTTTCGGGGGGAGGGGAGAGGAGAATAATTATTCTCTCCATCCTGAGCCGGGCAGCCCCGCCCCACGACTCTCAGGGCTAGAAATGTTATGCCCCCGCAAACTCTGTTGCCTTTTGCAAAAGTTCCTCCTTGGGGACCAGAGAAGAGGTAACCGAAAGGTGAGTTTGGCCGAAAGGCAGGGATAAATTTTGTTTTGATAGTTATGTTTCGAACTACACATCCCATAGGTCTTTTCCCCTCGAAAAAGTGCTGTCCCAATTGAACTCCTCGAAATCTGAACCGAGTCAGGTTTAGCCCTTTGAGTGAGCGAAGCGAATCAGGCAGGATTTCCCAGGCGATGCAGTTGTGAGAGTTCCTGAATTGAGACTTTTATTTTTTGAATCGAAAGGAGCCTTTCTACTCGGTGGCATGCAGAATAAATGGCATACCGCTCACATTTGGAAGCAGTGCAAAGCAGAAGTGGTTCTGCGAGGAATGCAAGAGTTATCAACTTAAGGAATGGTGAATACTTATTTATTAGAAGGATTTCAGCCTTGAGGATTATCAAGAGATGTTCTACGTCAGCCTTAAGAGTTCTACCAAATTGATCCAACGTGGTGCTGTGGAGGACACGATACAAATCCAGTTAAAGGAACAGGGTGTCGCAGACAAAACTTGTACCCAGGAAGTTGTTTCAGGCCATATCTCTGTTTACAGTCTTTTTTTTAAAGTAATTTTTAGTATTAGAGATTTTTATATAGGCTTAAAAACTACAGAAAGAAAAAGTAGAAAAAGATGTAAAGATAAAGTGAAAGCTAACAAAAGGAAAAGAAAAAAAATGTAGAGACAACTTCTGATCTTTGCAGCTGTTAAAAACACTAACATCTCCACACACCCACACTACATATGCTTTTCTTTTTTTAAAACAAGCCTATTTAATCAATAAATTCCAAAATCACCAATTCATTTTCAGCAAATGCAACTATAAAAGGTTTTTATAAAAGTAACTGTGCTCCTTAATCAAGTAAGTCAACTTAGCCATTTCTGCAAACGTATTTGCTTACAATGTTGTTACTCAGTTCTTTTCCTTGTTCCCTTAGCCATAGCTTTTCTTCCTCTCATCAACTTAAGAAGTTGAAGAGATGAGAATAAAATGTTTGCTTTATGTTGTAGTCGTTAAAAACCTACAAGCTAAAATCCTCTGCAGATCCTCTCAAAAGGATTGAACTTTATGAACTCGTGGGTTTAACCCAGAATATAGAAGAGCTAACTTTGTTCCTTTTGTTTATATAGGATGTTCAAGACTATAAAACAAGCCCTTTTTTCTTCTGGCTTGGAGATGCCTAAATGGACTGCATTACCAAATCAGGTGACTTATGCATTTCCAGCCTTGGATTAGCCTCATTCAACAAGTAATGGGACTGATTCTCCAAGTTATCTTGAGAGATTTAGCAGTAGCACTGAGACTTCTATACCACTTCACAGTGCTTTACAGCCCTCTCTAAGTGGTTTACAGAGTCAGCATATTGCCCCCAATAACCTGGGTTCTCATTTTACCCACCTCGGAAAGATGGAAGGCTGAGTCAACTTTGAGTCAGTGAGAATCAAACCGCCGAACTGCTGGCAATCAGCAGTCAGCAGAATTAGCCTGCAATACTGCATTCTAACCACTGCTCCACCATGGCTCAAATTTACAGACCACAAAGGATCCAGATACTTCTAAATTAACCCAAATTAACCCAAAGAGATTATAGGAGCTAAATCCATAGTATGTGGTTTCGAACATTAGATGACAGGAATTTCCTGACATGCTTCTAAGGGGGTCTAAATGCATATAAACACTGTAAGTTGTTGGGGGCACTAAAAGGGGAAAATTGGAAACCAAATAGCTTGCTATTACTATTTGTCTGTTTTTCTTTTTTCTTTAATATGTACAAACAATAATACAATGGAGACCTTAGTATTAAATGGTAAGGTTAAATGGAAACCTTTACTATATAACAAATAGTTTCATGTACGTTGTAGTTTATTAATGCCACTTTTGCCTTTGGATGTAAATGTTAGATAACTTTATAACTGACATTTTAATAATTACAGTTAATATTTATATAAATATCTTTTTATTTTTAAAACTGTAGTTATCTAAATATTAGTGTTAATTTCTAGTCAACATTGTATGCATACTATTGTGCCTAAATATGATGTGCTACTTAGATTTTATAATAATAGAATGCAGTAAAATAATAAAAAGTTTTCTAGCACAACTGCCTCTAGTTCAGTCTAGCCATGCCATAAAATCTGCATCACTGGTATTAAACTTTGCATAAGTTGTCACTACATATACACTGTTGTAGATGTCACTATCCCAGAAAAAACAATATTAAAGGGACAATGTGAATTTCGAACTTAATTTCATATGGCCCTACCCCTTGTCTACTTTTTGAGCTAGGCCAAGTTAGGAGACCGATTTAGGAAGGAGACAACCTGAGCTTCTCTCACACGCTTCCATTGTTTATGTAATCATCATTGTCTCTATTTTCTTGGCTCCTTTCCCCTTTCTGTGATATTCCACATCCTATACTGTTGCCCTCCTCTTTTTTGTATGCTTTGACATTATGCAATGCATAATGATTAGATTCTTCTTGGGGCAGCCCTATAATTAAGTAGTATAAGGTGGTCTCCTTAGATAGGAAACCCTAGGATACTCCAAATAAACTCTTATCGGCCATCTTGAATGAGGACTTGGGCAACAGCAGTCCTTGCATATTGATTGTGCTATTTCCTTACGTAAGTCACCTCACTAGTGAGATGGGGGGTATATAAATTTAATAAATAAATAAATAAAACAACTTTCTTTCAAAGATAGATTAATCATGTCCTTGTTTGAGATGACAAACAGACACAGCCAGGCAATAGTTTAGATGACAACAAAAAAGTAGCTATCTTGATCTGTTCCTATGATGCATGAACAGGAGGAGCAAAGTGCTGAGTGTTCAAATTGTGTGCTTGTTCTGCCCTATTCTTGGTGTTGAAAGGCAGCCTGTTATTTTTACAGAAGGCTAAGGGCAATGCTTTAATTCAGTGTTGAAGTAAAATAATTTAAGTGCTAGTTTCATCAACTTGTGATTACTCAAATTAATTTTGCCTATTCAACTTGAGTCAAATTAACACTGAAAGGTTAAAAAGTGAATTAACAACCACTTTGCTCAAAAAGCAAGATTCTGGTCTCAATTGTGGTTGTAAATCAAGGACTATCTGTACCTCAATTTTTTTCTAGCTATTCCATAACTTTGAACAGTCAACTATCTAGTTCACAGGTGTCAAACTCACCGTATTTCATTGCCGTCACGTGATGTTTCGTGACGTTTTTCCCCTTCGTGGAGCTGGGGTAGGCATGGCATGCATCTGGCCCATGGGCCACCAGTTTGACATCCCTGGTCTAGTTTTATGAAAAAAAGGACTAGGGTGCCATGATAACAGTGTTCCAATATCTCAGGAGTTGCCACAAAGAAGAGGGAATCAAGCTATTCTCTAAAGCAGGGGTCTCCAACCCTGGAAACTTTAAGACTTATGGACTTTAACTCCCAGAATTCTGGGAGCTGAAGTCCATAAGTCTTAAAGTTGCCAAGATTGGAGACTCTGCTCTAAAGTATCTGAAGGCAGCAAAAGAAGCAATGGATGGAAACTAATCAAGGGGAAAAGAAACCTAGAACTAAGGAGAAATTCCCTGACAATTAGAACAATTAATCAGTGGAACAAATTGCCTCCAGAAGTGTGAATGCTCCAACACTTCGAAGTTTTGAAGAAGAGATTGGACAACCATTTGTCTGTAATGGTATAGGGTTTCCTGCCTGAGCAGGGGGTTAGACTAGTCACTAGAAGACCTCCAAGGTCCCTTCCAACTCTGTTATTAAATTCAATTCTATTCTAACTGAACAAATAGCCATAAAGCAAGGATTATCACTACCCTTTTTTGATATCTGTGAGATTAGCCTGTTCTAACCTGACACCTGTCAGGAATATGGAGGCCAAAACCCAGAATCGCAGCATGGATAGCCTTGTTAGCACCAAGTTCTGGGAATTATGGCCTAAACATGTTTGAAAGGTGTTTCAACTTTGTGAATGTTACTTGGAATTACTACCAAAGTAGAGAGCAAATCTATGTAAAGCCCATTTTTTCCCTCTTTGAAATAAAAACTAGACATTTGATACTGGGACGGAAGAGGATAGATCTTTTATACCGGTATCTTTAATTCTGTAGTAATTTTTTGCAAAGTATTTTTTTCTAAACATTTCTACCATAAAGAAAACTGTGGTCTTTCTTTGAAGCATGTAAATTTGACTGAAGAAATGACTAAGAGGGAGATAAGTAGCTCATCCTTATTTTTTTGCTTGAATCACAACCTTTCATGGCTACTTCTAATTTTTAAACTATCACATCATTAAATGCATCTGTGAATATTCTCCAGTAGGATCATTCACATATTTGAAAAGACTTTGCAGTGAGCCTAGTACCTCTGACTCATGGAAACAGCAGGCTTTTCTATGTAGAGCCAGTGTAGAATTCCTCTTTTTCAGCCTTGGGCAGAAGTCTAGAAAAACATGGGCTGCTTTAATAACTACAGAGATGTACTGTGCATATGTTCAGAGCATATGTCAAGCACTTTTTTCAAATATTTTTTGAGATGTGCTCAGCCATAATACCTAATGAGGCTGGGTATGCTATAATATCAGATTGTAGGATGGCAGTAGTATTTTTAAATAAAGTTGAAAAAATGGATTTTAAACAATCCTTCTGTCAGTACAATGCCTCCTGTTTGAAGATGTTCTGTCCTTTATTCATTTATTGCTTATTTACTAAGTTATATCCTACTTTTCTTCCAATGAGCTCTAACAATTCATCTATTCTCAAAACACAGGGTGATTCAGGTATGGCTGACTTAAAGTTACTAAATGAATGTCTATGGAGATTCTCAATCATCCAGGTCACGGTTGTCCCAAAGGTGCTTTTCATTGGCGACTGGACTTTCTTGGGGTTTTTTTCTCCTGGAATATGTTTCAGTTCTCATACAAGAAGATGCTGAAGTTCCAAGAACTGAAGAAACTTCTTGGATGAGAAACAAAACGTATTCAAGGAGAAAACAAAAACAAAAACAAAGCCCAGTTGCCTTTTGAAAAGCATCTTTGGGTTACTGAATGAGCTTTATGGTTAAATGTGGGTCTGCCCTAACCTTACCTAACTCAGTAAACGATTGTAACTCTTAACCAACCATAGTTTAATATGTGTTTTATTGGTATTTCAATGAATTCCTTCAGAATTATATTATGCAAATTTAGTAACAATGTCATGATCTGTGATCTGGATTTTTTTTTAAAGGCATCTGATTATGAAATTCGACAGTATGAACCTGCCAAATGGGTGTGTACATCTCTTAGAACCACAGACTGGGATGCAGCCATCAATGCTGGCTTCATGAAGCTCATTAACTATATTAAAGGCAAGAATGAAAAAGGTAATATACAAGGTATTTGGGCACCAATGTATGCATCCTATTTTCTTGAAATTGTTCTTTATTCACATGGAAAAAATTCAGGCCACACAGACATATTTCATCATTTCCCAAAATGTGTTGCTTTCCTAAATGTCTTACAGTACCTGCATATTCTAAAATCTTTTATTGGAAGCTGTTCTCTATTTTTTGGCTAAAGGCACATACAAATATTTTAATAGACATTTCAAAACATGGATAAGAAAGTTCTTAAAGTTATTAGAAAAATAATCATTCTGAGGACATTCATTTTACCAATGATTGTGTGGTCAAATGGCCTCACTCCTCTAAATTTTTGTTTACAATTGCAAAGAAGTCTTTAATAATTGTATTGGAACCAATTTTCCTCTGCGGTAGTCAGGTGCATTTTTAAATATTACTATAGTTACTTTATTTGTAGGTTTAACTGGTTTTCTGCCCAGAAAGCATAGTAGATATATTTGGTGTTTTGACTGAGTTAGCTTAAGCTTAGTCATTTGATTATATTTATTTTGTGTGCAGTTTGATATTGAGCTATTTGTTTGCCTGAAATTAAACTATTTTAATCATTGTTTCTGGCTGATGGTAGTATTTTTTAATATATGAGAGATTTCAGGATCTTGTCATCCTAATTTAAAGACTTAATCCTTAAAGATTAGCAGTGTGTTTAATTTGCTTCTTGGTCGGCTAGTGACATGATTCTTCCTGCCTTTTGCAGGAACAAAGATAGCTATGACAGCTCCAGTGACATGCTATGTCCAGCCAGGAGCTGGCCCGTTCTCCGAGTCCATCACAACAGTTGCCTTTTATTTGCCATCTCAGTACCAGGCAAACCCACCCAAGCCTTCAGAAGCAGAAGTGTTCATCGAAACTAAACCAGCAATGACGGTCTTTGTCAGGTAAATATTGACCTCTGGTTTCTTGGACTGTAAAGGCAAGCGGAGAGGGGGGGTGTGTTATGTTCAGACATGCAAGATATTGTAATCTTACACTAAAAGTGTAGTACTGATTGATTAGTGCTTCTTGTCTGGACTAGACTGGGTCTCAGTATATCACTTATATTTAAAGGACATGTTGATAGCAATGTTTTTGAAGTTTAATAGTTTTTAAAAAAAAAATCTATTCAGGTAACACAGTCCCTGTTTAAAATATCTATATATTACTATCTGCTACATATTATTAACTAGCCAGTTGGTATGTGTGAGAGAAAGGTTTTCCCCCATACAGACATTTCTAGTGATCTTAATATAATAATATTTAATCAGTGAAGGTGCTAGATAACTCTTGTATACAACAGCTACTTGATCGTAACGGAGTATATCAGAGCTAAAAACTATTTAAAATTGTTAATAACTGTTGTCTGCCACCTTGTGGTGGATAAAAGATGTTGCATATAGTTTAAAATATTCTGGGATTTTAAAAAAGCCTGGTAAAATCAAAAGTTGTTAGATGTTCTCAGATACTTTAGTGATTATAAATTACTAAATATACAGTTTTTCAATTTTTTGAGCAACTTTGCTTAAGATCTAACAGTTCTACAAATAATAATACTAAAAAGAAACTATAGGATGAAAACAAGTATTCTATGGATGAAATTTGTATTCTGTGAAAGATACTTTATATGCCATTACAGGAATCTACATTTGCACCTTCTCATTTCTTCTTTCTCTTAAAAGAGCCTTTGGAATTGGTCCCCATATTATTTTTTTTAATCCATGAATCTCATTGTCAGTTGTATTCAGAGCTAATTTATGTTTGTTCAGCATTCCATGCAGATATGAAAACATCATCAGGGTATATTAGTTTGCTGCTTTTATAATATATATATAGATTCCCTTTGTAAGAAAACCAAATAAAGGACAGATGATGGCTAAGAATAACATAAAGCAATGCTTAAATTCTGGAGAAAGTATTTCATTAACACTAATTTTGAGTTTTGACTTCGTATGTTTGGTCTAGGTACTGCTTTTTCAAAATATGTATGTCTGTTCTTAACAGATCATTTGGAGGATTTGCTAAAGCCAAAAGAAATCAAGACGAAATACAGGCACTTGCTGAAACTTTAAAGCGGGATGGAAGAACATTTCAAGAAAAGATGTATTATACAGCTGGTTATGACAGTCCATTTAAGTTGCTAAACAGGCATAATGAAGTTTGGCTTATCAAAAGAAGCTAAAATCTTTCTATAGCAATACAGATTATAAGTATTAACTTTTCAATGCTTAATTTAAAAGGGAGTAGTTTTCCTTATATATGAAAGCTGGGTTTTTGTATTTTTTTCTAATACATTTCTTCGCTTTTAACATTGCCTAAATTTCTATGCTGATATAAAATTGATCTCTTTTTTTCCCTAAAATATGGCTAGTAGAGTATTGCTAATAATTATTTTATAATATTTATAATCCTTGAAAGTGTGAGCAGTTCTGTTTTGTAGGAAAGTAACTGGACTTTCTACAAAAACAGTAATGCTTAAGCCTTTTTCATTAAATTGGAGGCTTAATCTGGGGAGATAGGAAATGTGAAAGACAGGTAAAGCAACCTAGGATCTCCATGCATCTTATTGTGGTTTCTAGAGTTTTGTTTTTCTTCATTAGAAGGCAAACTGCTAAATTGCATTATTTTGCTGCTGATCTTTGCTGCAAAATCAAGCATAATGACTTTTGACAGTCTTGATGCACTAATTAAATGAAAAGCCATCTCAAATTCTCCCCTTCCTCAGCGAAAGGAAAAGGGGCATAAAGTTATGTTCCTCTTGCATTATCATATCCTTTGGGGGAAAAAATTAAAGGTAGCACTCCTGAGTAGCCAAGAAAGAAGTTACTTAGGTAAGCTGGGAGGTCCTATTTGCTTCCCCCTTTAGCCCTTTTGGAAATGTTACCTAAAAGGTAAGAAAGTTAATGCCAATCCCAAGCTTCCTTTTAAATCAAATACTGGTCTGAGGATTTTTAAACACTTCCTATGTGTCCTGTAAATCAGAGGTTGCTGAATTTGGGAGGCACTTGTGGACTGTTTAGGGCAGTGATCTCGAACCTATGGCACGTGTGCCCAAAGTGGCACGCGGAGCCATGTCGCCCAGCCCAGCTCCACTGTGCATGTGCATGCGACCTCCGGGTTTCTAGCCCGAAAACAGCTGTTTCTTGGCTCTTTTTTGAGCTAGAAATCCCAAGAGTCACACACGCATGGGCAGGGGGGCCCATTGTGGGTGAGGGGCACATGGGAGCACACAGGTGCAAGCGATTTGACATGCAAACCAAAAAAGGTTCAACATCACTGGTTTAGGGGACAGATTTTAGGGTGTGAGAGCAGCTTGCTTCAGAGAAGCCTCCCATTCCCTTTCATCTCCTCAAAATATTGACTGTGGACCTTAATTCTTTGAACTATGCCAATGCTTCTTCTGAATAAATATTAAATATATAGGTAGTTCTTGTTTAGCAATTGGTTCCAGTAACTCAGTCATTAAGTGAAGGGGTTGCTATGTGAAAACCATGTAACTGCTTATGATTTTACTTCCACTTTCCTTTCCCCCCCACTCCCTTACCTTTTGCAATACTCATCCTAGTGCTAAAATAAATAACTAGAACGTAATTTGTATTTACACTCATTAGAGAAGAGTAAGCAGGCACACAATAGGCAATAGACATTGAAAGGAATGCAGTAGGTTGGCTATTGTGCTTGCAGCTGCTTAGGAGGCAAAGAAAAGCCTTCCATGTGAAACTGATTAGGATCTTGTCAGTTTCAGATAGCAGGGGTAGCAGGCTGGACTGTTCTAATCGAATTATTAAGGTCACAGAGCTGACCTTGTTTACTTGTAGTTAGGACTTTGGGGGAAGTTCTATGCATGGACAAAAGCAGTTCAGGAAATATTGTAGCTTGTTTAAGCAATCTGCAACGGGGCAAAGAAAGGAAAAAAAACAAGTCAGCCAAAGGACAAAGCAGTATAGTGCTGACTGACAGTTGTGACAAACACATGACTTAACAGAGATGCTGCAAAGGTCATAAATGCAGGCATTAGTTGCAGTTACATTTCCAACACTGTTATAATTGCAAAAGGTCACTGTTTGAGGCAGTCACTGAACGAAGACTACTTGTACTTAAGAATGAAGAAGGAATATCCTTAATTGAAAAATCAGATTCCAGTGGATTGTTACACTTAAGATGCCACAATGTATGTAAATGATCATTCACATGCTATATTTAAGAATATTCATGCCTGAAGGAGTTGATTATGCTTAGGTTCAACTGACATTAGTTTGTGCTTTGCTTTTGGGTGGAAATATTTGTGAACTCTTGAAAGTTATAGCAGAGGGAATTTAGCAAACCGGCTCACTAGAGTTCAATGCTATCGTCTTCCATATAGCATGCAGTTGAGTTTTTCTACCACAGAAACCTGCAATATTGCCGATCCATCTTGCTACAATGAAAAGTAGCGTAACTTGGTCAGATAACGATGGGCCTTCCAAACTCCTACATTAATGCATTATTAATGTACGATTCCCACTTTTATTGCATTATAAGCTGTGTATTTTTATTCCTGAAAGTTTGTAAGGTGCTATAGATCTTTTTTTTTTTAAAGGATTAACGTAGAATTCAATCCTGGTACTTCAGCTAAAATACGTATCATGGATCTTCCAATTATCCTTTTTTATTCAGTATAAGTAATTTTTTATTCAGTATATTTTATTCAGTATAATTAATTTGGAAAACTAATCATTGTAATGTTGCTTCTAAATGAAATTGTATTGTATAGTTTCTTCCTCTTGTGTATACAGATAGTCAACTTAAAACCAGTAGCTTAGTGACTCTCTGAAGTTATAACATACTCCCCAGGGCTAATTATAATTCAGATTTTAAGTTCCAATGGCCACTTCTATCATGTGGTTGCATTTTGGGTGCGTAGCAACCAGCCTACCTTTATAGCTATTTGCAGCATCTCACAGTCACGTGACCACAAATTATGCCTTTCCTCCCCAGAAACCAGTGTTTACTTTGGGTTTGCAGCAAAAAAATTCCCATTGTGACTAATAGTTTCATTTAAGGACCATGGTGTTCATGTAATAGCCATGGTGAATAAATTAATGACCACTGCAAAAGTGTAAAATGGTCACATAGTGAACCATTTAACAACTGGCATGATTTACTACCATAATTCTGGGCTCAATTCCAGTCGTAAGTTAAGAACTACCTGTATAACAGGAAATAGCAAACTGAAAGAAAAATGTATACATATTTGTGCCATTATTAATAGAAAGATATTTCTTTGTACATATTAATCTCTAAACTGTAGCAAGACATAAAAACTCTTTTAAAATTTCATGCCCTCTTACAGTTGGCTTGATCATACCAAACACTAAAAGTGCTTTCAGTACTAAACAGAAGAGGCAAGTCTAAAATTAGACAATGTTTGTAAGCAATTAAATGGTTTACTAATAAATACATACTCAAGCCCGCCTTTTAAAATCAAATAGTTATAGCTTTACTAAGAGCATATGATGTAATGTTTTTGGATTAATTATATTTGCTTTTGGGAACAAATCCTTATTTGGCGAGTATGCTATTTGTAAAAACATCTTGGTTTAATAGGTATTGTATACATGCATTGGTTGAAGCACAAGGAGAAAAATTAATGAAAATAAACATGTCTCTATATGGCTGATACATGTGCAAGTAAGTATATTAAAAATGTTCTGTTCTGAAGAACATTTCACAGAATTCCACAACGTTAGTTTCCCCCCAGACCAAGTGATCCAGATATTCTAAGGCAGGGCTGTCAAACTCCCAGCCCAAGGGCTGGATGCATCATGCACTGACGACACCCAAACCTGGTTTAGCGAAGGGAGAAAAAGTCCCAATATGTCACATGACGCAGTGAGTTTGACACCCCTGTTCTAAGGGAATCCAGCAATATTACTGAAGTAAATCTACCAGCATGCTAAATGGTTTGTGAAGCATTGGAAAGTCAGTTTATAGAAAATTGCCGTAAGGACAATTCCCCCATGGTTTGGAGGAAAAAGAGAACATTCTGGAGTTTCCTGGAATGTTCAGTTTCTGTAATAACATTTTGCACATACTTACAGTCAAGAACAATTGAGTCTTTTCAATACATACTTAGAATTAAGAAATGCTTTGTTTTTATTATCTTTGGTTATTCTATTGAAACTGACTGGATGGTGGGTCAGAGCTGAAGAAGCTTCTTGGATGAGAAACAAAACATCTTCAAAGAAAAAACAAAGTCCAGTTGCCTCTTGGAAAAGCAACTTTGGAAAACCATGCCCTGGATGACTGAGAATCTCCATAGAGATTTATCACTGGAGGTTTTTAAGAAGAGACTGGATAGTCACTTGTCTTAAATGGTATAGGATCTCCTGCTTGAGCAGGGGGTTGGAATAGAAGACCTCGAAGGTCCCTTCCAGCTCTATTCTGATTGAAATAGCAATAGAGTTCTCAGTCAAGACAGGCAGACCAAGGTGGATACATAATTTCAACATGGTTAATTTTATCTGAGATTTTGGAACTAAAATGTACGGGGTTTTTTTTGTTTTTTGTTTTGTTTAAAAAGCCATACCATACTGATGTACCCTCATAGCAACCACTGTGTTTTCGGAAATGATGAGCATTATTGAAAATGTCAAAGCTACTCTCTCCATAAGAACTCAAAAGTGAAATTCATGGAATATTCTCTCTTTTTTCTTTTGGATCTTTCCGATTATGTGGATTATCATTCTTAAGAGGAAAATCAAACATATAAGAGATAAATACCATCTAATAAATACATTTTAATGATAGCATCTGGATTTCCCAATATGATCCTTTGCTAATGTTTATTTAAAGAGATGTTGTATGGAAACATGAATGGTCATTAACTCAAGTCGCAAGATGACAAATGGCAGCCTTGTTTATTAAAGCAGAATCACAGCATTGTCTCCATCTTCTTCTTCAGTTGAATGAAGACCCCTGAAATATACAGTATTAACAATATAGAGATGGAGGCAAAAAAGGAGTCAAGTGTTTTTCATCAAAATAAATTATCTACATACAGGATTTTTCTTAACATCTAAAAATGTAGAAATTCCAAACTCTGAGAAAACAAGAATTACCTTAAGAACTTCCATTATGTACAAATATTATAAAAACCTTACAGACTATCAACTTATGCAAAATTCTTTTTCAAAAATTAAAAGCTTCTTTACAAAACTGTGAGCAAAACTGCAGTTACTTTGTCTGTAGTTTTCTTTACAAGGAAGAAAATGTTTTTTTTTTTAAATTCAATGATAAAATCTTAATAAACGTTAATTCTTCTAAATGAGCAATGTTATTTCCCCAGAAAGAGGAAATGCTGGCTATTCCTAAAAAGTAAAAGTAATTGTAGTGCACTCTTTGGTAACAAAAAGACAGTTACTGTTGAAACTTTCAAGTGATATGTTATTCAAAGCTCTTCTCCCTTTTGACAAACAAAAGCTAACAATACAGTTTAATAGAAAAGGAAAACTTATTCTTCACAGTTCTATGGTGTTAAGTTCTCCAATGTTGCATTTACTTTAAAATCGAAACATTAATGGCTGCTTATTACGTTTCCCCTGAATATATCTACATCCCCATTGTAAGTCTGCAACTATGTTAGGTTTCCAAAAGGATACCTCAAACTTTATTCAGAGAAACCACAGAGAATAAATGGCTTCTAAAGTCCAAGTAGATGGATTGTAATATGGCTGCACAGCAGTCACTTCTGTATCACAAGTGTTTTTTATCCCCCCAGATGTAATTTTTAAAATTTAAACCCAACCCTTGTTATATTATTAGGACATGGTTACCTCATTAGAGGAGACTAGATCACATCAGAAGCAGCAGTGGGACAATGCCAGTCCTGCCAACTAATAGGCTGCACATTTCTTTCAAATAGTCCCTGCGGAAAGTTTACTAGGTTTTATAAATATAATACTTAAAAAGTTACTGCCACCTGTACCACAGAAGCTTCCTGGTTTTTTTTGCAGACTTACTTAATTTTTTTACACCCTCAAAAAAAAAAAGCATGCTCAAACTAGAATCCAAGAACTGTCATTACTATTATTATTGTTATTAAGGCTTGAATGCAGAGGTCTGGTTACTAGTTTCTTTTTTCAAACAAAAAGGTCAGTCCAATTGAGTTGAACAGAAGATCAGTGTACTGCATCATCTATACAGTATCCCATACACAAATTCACCCTAAATTGTACTTAGACTCGTTGCTTTACTGGTTACATATGAAAATCTAGCCTCTTAAACCTCATTTAAACTTTTTTTTTTTAGTTTAAATGCTAATATTAAAAAAAAAAAAATGAAGGGCATTCTGTGTTACCCATTAAGATAACAAGTCCTTGAGCATGTTGTCATCCTCAGTAGAGTCTCTATTTTCATTAATATCCGTATCATCACTCTCAAATACATCGGGTAGCTCCTCTTCTGAAAACCTGCGAGTTCTGTTTTCTGCAGATTCAACTATTTCTACATCACCCTCACTGATCACAGTCATAGGGCTACTCTGGATCCGGTTTCGAGCACTATACTTGCTACTTGCGGCAGAGGGCGGGGTTCGAGATCTGCTGTATCTTGTGCCGGAGACAGACAGACTCCTTGGCATCAGGCCTTCACTCTTGGCCCATTCCTCCTGGGGCCTTTTGGTCTTGGTCGGAGAACCCACTATGGTCTCACTCAGATCTCCGAAAGCATCTACTTTAACTCTTTGAAATCTTGGGTCTGTATTCTTTAGCATCTCTGCTGCGGACATACGAGAACTGGTGTCAGAGCGGCTCCCTTTTTTAAGAAGCAGCGCTTTGAAGTTGTCGTTGCTGGTGCTGCTCTTGCGAATATTTCTCTGGATTGACCCTGACTGTCTCAGGGAAAGCAGGTTTGGTGAAGAACCAGTAGGTGTAACTGGGGGCGATTGAGAATGATTTACAGCGTGATCTTCCTCAGAATCTTTGCGGCCAAGGACTTTCCTTTTGGATCTGTGATGGTGAGTTGGGAAAAACAGAAAAAGGTTACTAGCCTCTTATATAAGGACTTATTTTGCATCCCAATACGAAAAAGGTAATAAATAGTCCTCATTTAGTGACTGCTTCAGATAGCAACTGCAATTACAGCAATGATGAAAAACGTTATGACCAGCCTACATATTTACTACCTTCACAGGTCTGTAAAGCAAGGGTAAGCTGAGATAACTTCGTAAGCACAGTCATGGTTTCACTTTATGACCATTTTGCTTGATAATCAAATTGTTGGTCCCAATTGTGGTCACTAAGTGAGGACTATCTATACTTGTTAAGAAGGAAATATATGAGTACAGTAACTACTGTTACTGAACTTACTAGAAGTGTAGTTTTGGCAAAAGGAATTGTACGCCATATTTCAGACACAAAAGTGTTTTTAATTCCCGGGCACAAACCTAAACCAAACAATGTGCATGCAATTTAAGTGTTTCTTCTGTTGTTTATTTTATAAAACAAATATTTGAATCTTGCTAACCATTACTTTTAATGAACACATATTTCCAATCTAATAACTTCTTCCAAATTGAGGACAGCTTACAAAATGTGCACTAATATGCATTTCCCAATGAAATTGCCAAGGGAATGGAATTAATGAAATCAAAATAAAATTTATAAGCTCTGTGGGAAACTATCAATCCAGCAAGCACTTCACTTGCCTATCAAACAGCAATTAGCAAATTGGACACAGCATTTCACTATTTAGCAACAGCACTCAACTAACTACAATTATGGTCTCATGGTGAAAAGGATATTCATTAAAGCAACAACAAGGATATACATGGAAGGGGGGGAGGAACCCCAGAATCTATAGTTTAAAACAGGGAACAAACATGTCATCATCTGAATTGCATTCCAATACAAACTAACATCAAGCATGTGTTAATGCCAAGTACAACAACAATCTTTAAAGTAACTCAGAAACAACTATTGGAATAAGTATGGCATAGTTTCTGGTCTCTGCTGCAGTAGACTTGGATTACTGTTTGCATTTAATTAAACACTGTGTATGGCAGCCCCACCAATATAATTCCATCCCTTGGAAGTAGAACCCATGCAGAAGAGGAGGATACCAATTCAAAATGGCTAAGCCTCCAGATAAAACAGGAGGGAGGGGAGAGCTACAGCAGAGTGGTGGTGAAGAAAACTGTACTATGGTTTCTGGAAACATAATATTATAATTATAGGTTCTAACCAGCATATTTTTGGTCATATATTCTGCCCCTAAAACAAAAGGGCTTTGGTGGTGCAGCGGCTTAAGAGCACTGTACTTTGTAATTAAGTATTCAGCTCCCAGCTGCCTGCAATTTAGCAGTTCGAATC
>JANHJO010005608.1:58445-74776 GCA_032468235.1 Pseudoxyrhopus heterurus | reverse complement strand
TTTACCCAGGTTTCCTGGGTAAAATTAGGACCTCGGCTTATACTCGGGTCGGCTTATACTCGAGTATATATGGTAATCTGGATAACTTTACTATACTGGAATTTACAAAGAGACTTGTTAAACTTTTGAAAGATTCTGGGAGAAGTGACAAAGAAAGAAATGAAAGGAAATGAAGTTCAAGGACATTATTTGAAGGAATTAAAGATCAAGATTGTTAAAAGAGAAAGGATTATAAAAAGTTGGTTTACATGATTCAGATTAAAATAGATATATTATCTCTGCTAACCCATAAGAGACTTTTGCTGACCAGAACTGAACAATGAGGTTTCAAGACAAGATAAGATGTATGAGATATATCTTATCTAGATATATCATATAAATAAGATATGAAATATGAGAAGAAGATACAATTTGTTGTGTTTCAACAGAAGGTGACAAGTTACTAAAATTGTTTGTACTTGTTCTCATGGAGGGAGAAGTCATTTCTTTATATATTTCTTTTCTTTATTATATTCTTATTTTTTCTTTCTTTTCTGTTTGTCTATTTTTTATTTTTAGTTTGCATTAGGTTTTATTTTTTAACTGTAATGTTTAATAAAATTATTATTCAAAATTTTATAATGCATAAGTATTTATTATTGAGAAAGGTGGCTATATAAATTGATTAAATAAATACATAGTCAAATATACTTGAATCTGCATCATATTTTTAAAGACTTATTACAGGTAGTCCTCAACTTACGATTACAATAGTCCAAAATTTCTGTTGCTAAGTGAGACAGTTGTTAAATGAATTTTGCCCCATTTTAGAAACTTTTTTTGCCACAATTGTTAGGTGAATCACTGCTGTTGTTAAGTTAGTAACACGGTTGTTAAGTGAATCTGGCTTCCCCATTGACTTTGATTGTCAGAAGGGTGCAGAAGGTGATCACATGACATTGCAATATGTACCAGTTATCAAGCATCTGAATTTTGATCACTTGACCGCTTGTTAAGTATGGAAAACAATCATAAGTCACTTTTTTCAGTGCTGTGGTTAACTTCAAACAGTCACTAAATGAACTGTTGTAAGTCGAGGACTACCTGTATTCACTTTTAAAAAGGGAGATATAGTTAGTAGAATAACTGTAACAAAATGACCTTCGTGAGATGTTAGAACTTGGAGAAATGTTTAGACAGCAATAAACTGGCAAGTTATATTAATGTACTTAATACCTGTCATGCCACAGCATATAACTTTTATATACTGTTGTTGCTCTCTAGCCCCACCTAGTGGCCAGAGGGACAAATATGCCCCAACTATATTGTTTGAAGCTGACCCCACCCATTTACCCATCAGCCCTCACTCTCAAACCAAGTGCACACTGGGAAGCCAGATTCCATTTCCTTTAGCATTTGGAGAAGGAAGAAGCTCAAAGAAGCAGCCATCTTAATCTGTGGCACATGGTCATCCAAGGACTAACTCACATCCCACACACAGAGCATCGCTGTTTCATTGTTCTGTCCCCACTACATGTTAGTCTGTGTGCAGCTTGACATGCAGCTAAACGCACATATCCCATTCTTTCAATAAAACATTCAGATTACGCACATGTCTGTTTTATTGGAGGATAGGTGTTTAGCTGCATGTCGAGCTGCACACAGACTAACGTGTGGTGGGGACAGAACAATACCTATTCAATAAAAACTAAAATTTTCACATGAAAGCTTTCTTTCACAGATGGCCTTTCCGTATACCACATAAAAGAAATGTATGTATTCGTTCAACGCACAATCTGAAATGGGAAATTTTGTGGAGCAAAACTGTCATCTGTGAAATGGCCTTGAAAATTAGCAAATGATTATTATTGAATACCCCTAGTCCACTAGTGACAGTATCTACATGTGTTTTGTTGCATTTCCTTGCAGCAAATCCCATCCATAAGCATTTCCAGTGTGAAACGGGAATTTTAATTTCCTGGTAGGAGACAAAATAATAACACAAAGAACGCACTTGCTATTCTTTCTTAGTGACCAGCCATACATTCATTTGGAACTTTTAAGAGGCTATCAGACTGTATTGGTTTCATAAGCGCAATTAAATGTTATGAGTTTAGTTACGATAAGCAATTAATTGAAATGGAATACAGTTCTGATGAGCCATACCTAGCTCTCTTTGGATGTTGTCAGGGACTCCTGTAATAGTCTTTCTCCTTTTCATTTTCTTCGGCCGCCTTACCACACTGTCTGTGTAAATCAAAGACCTCCGTATGCTGGCTTGGCGGTCAAAATTCTCCCCTGATGTACAGTAGAACAAGCAAAGCACCGTTATTTTCAAGCACGCTGACATCATGCACTTTCTTCCACTTGCTTATACCGGTAGTAGAAATGAAGAAAAGGCATTAATATATGATGTTAGCACTGTCATACAAAGCAGGAACAGATACAGCACTCTGCAACTGTAAGGCTTAAAATGTTTTTTAAAAAAAGTCCATATGGATAATTTCTTGGTGATTTGATCTGTGATTTTGGATGATCTGGAGTTAGCAAGAAGAATGCCTGGGTTATCAGGTGTCAGCACTAGAAGAAGTTGCTGACCCTTCTACTAATTACGTTTAGTAGAATGTTAAAACTTGTTGGATTCACAAAACACTGTAAGTAATAAATATAGACATGTAAACTATAGTGTTTACATAGCAGCCAAATTAAGACCTAATCAGCATAACCAAAAATAGGTTTTCAAGTGAAAATGGTTTTGGAAAACATTTGAGATACATATACATACAGTTTACATATAACATCAAAATATACAAAATTATGACTGTATGTTACCAAAAATAATTTATTTATATCTGTATGATTCTGTAAGTCTTGAAAAAAAAAATAGATAGGTGTGTTTGCCTAATCATGGAATTAGGGAGTATTTTTTTACTAAATCGGCTATCTCTGATCAAAAAGATAATAGGCTCCATTTCATTCTGATCATTCACAAAAAGCATACTAATTCATAGCATTATTGGATAAACAAACTATAATTATAATGAACTGCTTTTCCACTTGAAATCTCAACTTGTTTAATCTATCACCAGTGGAATGTTACATTTGCTGAACCCCTTGAATCAAAATGAGGTTTAAGTAATTTAAGATGATTCATGTTGCATGTAACAAAATGAAGCCTTATAATTGACTATGTGCTGCATCATAATGGACCCAACAGCAGTTCTCCAGGTCAGATAGTTATAGACATTTCCAATTTTTTCCAGTGAGTTAATAAATTGACTACTTGTCATAGCCATATTTATATTCTGATCTTGTTTTTATTCTTGCAGATAGATTACAAATCAAATATACTTCACATTTTGGTTTTTGTTTGTATTCACAAAATATTCGATTTAAAAGTTTCAGAAAACTAGATTAAGTTCTTTCATCTTGTCTTCACTGTAGCAAAGAAAAAAAAATACATATATTTGAATTGTTCCACACTTTACATTTCTGACTAGTCAAGTTATTTCTCACTGAAAAGTATCTTTAGCATATGCTAGAATGTGCTGTTTATGGATCCTCCCTAGATCAGGTCAATTCATCAGATCAGTTTTAAGGAAAACATGGGATATGCAAATGATTTTAAAGAGATTTTTTTAACTCTACTCATAAATATTTTCTTGATTATAGCAACAAACTAAAGATAACTGTTTCATCTATAGTTGCATGGACAAAAAGTTTGGGTTTTGAGAAGATGATGTTGTATGTGAGCCCAAAGACATCTATGTTAGATGGAACATATCTAATGTTAGGAGTAAAGAAGCATTTGCAGGTGAACAGTTTAAGGGTTTCAGACCATCAACCCTGCTCTGTTCAATATACCAGGGAGCCTCTTACATTACTGCTTTTCTTTAAATAGCAGTACTCTATCCCATATTGCAAAAACAACAACAAAAATTCCTCAGACGTGCCATTGTTGCTAGTCATTAAATTGGCTCTTAGAAGAAGTGCCAAAAGCCTCTCTCTTCTATAAAAGTACTACAGTTGTCTACATCTCATCCTAATTTATATCAGTATCAGACTTTGCAAACCAGAGAGAATTAGATAATAACTGTGTATAATTATACTTATAAGGCTCATTTTACTGTTCCTATTTTCACTAGAGTTTTCATTCCGTCTTCAGTTTCCTATCACCAATTAGAATGGCGTTATAAGTGGCCATTTTATAAAATGTTCATGCAGATTAGTAAGGTACTGCTTGAGCTTGTCTAGCACACCCTCTAAATTAAACCTCTTAGGAAAATTGTTTAACTTAAATTTGCACTCCACGATTTTTTCGTATGAATTTCTAAGCCACTTTTTTTTTGCTGTAATTAACATTTATACAGAGCTGTTAAAATTTCACTTGCTAATTGAGGAGCAACCCAATGAAGCTAGTTATGTATAAGTAAATAAAGGCTTTTATCTTTTACTTGAGACAACAATCATCAAGTAATATCTACTACTCCCTTTCCAAGTATTTGGGTAAAACCACATCCACAGACACACAACAGCATTAAGAAAAAGTTGTTGGTCTCTAGAAAAGTGTACTACATCTTGTATATCCCGTATTGTATATCATGTTCAAAGCAAGTTAAATTCCTGCTAATTCATGAGATTGAATCCACTTTCAAAGCTGATAACAACTCAGCAGCTTGTCCTGTTAATTTAAGTCTTCAGTACGTTCATATCAAATTTTAGTACTAAAATTTATCTTACTAGAAGAGCACTGACAGATGAAAGTAAACGTGGGAAGGCATTATGTTCTGACAGACAAATGAAATATCATGTCCATTATTAATTAATTTTATTTTACAGGTTTTTAATTTTTAAATAGGACATTTAAAGTTAATATTACTTCAGCAATGTTAATATTTTATTATAATAAAATCCATTGTGGCTGGCCTAGACTGACATAAATATATTTCTATGGAAGAAGAAACAATGGATTCTTATGACCTAGTCCTTTTGTCTCACACAGATTAGAGACATATATTTTATGATATATTTATTTTCTGAAAAGAATATTTTATCAAGAAAGAAAATATTTGGGAGGACAAATTTATAGTACTATCTTTGTGTACTTACTCAGATATAAATAGCCATAAAGCATGAAAAATGAACGCTTTAGCAGAGTTGAAGTCTTTCTGTTTTAGGATCACATTACTCTCTGATCCATTTTTTTTATCCCTGTGTCTATCTTTTGTGGGTCAAATAGAATTAAACAGCTGGCATCTTCCCTATTTTAAATGTTTTTGACTTACATGTATTTTTTTATCTTGTCTGTGGGAGGATACTTCTGCTAATATAACAGAACTGTCCCCAATTCTTTTGTCCTCTTGATATCATGTGCTCCTCAAATCTGGAAGGATCTCTACATCCACCAGATCTGGAAAGCATGCAGAGACTGCACAACTGAGGAGAAACCAATTTAGTGGAGGCCATGACCATATCAACAAAGAAACTCCAACGGAATACAACCATACATTTTTAAAATGGCAGAAAATAAGGGGTGAAAACCCCTATTTATTAGTTTGCATTAACAATTTAATCTCCACAAACATTTTTTTTTTGTTCTTCTAGGGTACATGGTTTTCTGTTTTATCTATTTTTTTCTTTTACATTTTTTTTACTGAACTCTGATCGCTGAATTATATTAAAATTCTCTAACAAGGTAAGACTAATAATATAGTTAAGAAGGTATTAGTCACCACATTGGAAAAAGAAAGCACCTGTTAATTTATTAATGAAAAAAGTCAGTTGGTTTAACTGATCTTGTAGATTAGCATGTGGTTGCAGTTCAAAAATAGTGCCTTAAGTGTGACACTCCTTTTTAAGCAGGAAAGAACAAAACCCAGATGGAATAAGAATGGTGAATCCCTTGTAAAGGACCAAGAATTCAGTTTTCAATCTTTCAGTCGTGCTTCTCTTCTTGTGCCTCTGAGAAGGAACCTTCATGTTTTCTAAGGATCAGAAACAGCCCTATATAGCTACAGGCTATATAGAAAACCAGAAATGATTGCGCTTTTTTGCATCAATTTCCTAAATTATGACCTAACCTATCATCATATCCAGAAAAAAAAGCCTAATTCACCTATGCCTGCAATCTCCTTCTATAGTCTTTTTCAGATTCTTGAATGACAGGTTTTAGGGCTTTTGCAGGTCAACTTTTTTCTGCTTTTCCTCTTGCTTAATAATTGTGGAGAAAATGAAAGCTTGCTAAATTATTCTGCTTTGTCTTCCTTAGAGAACAATCTTACTTCCGATTTAAATTATTTTATTATGGGCCAGCAGTCTCAGTCAATTTAATTTTAGGTTATTAAGCCTTACTAATCCTTTTATGTTATTATTATTATATTGTTCCATAATTATTCCATAATTAAGCCTTACTCATCCTTTTATGCTATTATTTTTATAATATTCCATAATGACATATGTGCTACTAGAAAACAAATTTGATAGTGAATGAAATGAGCTAGATATTTTAAAAATAAACTTTTTTAAAAACTAGCAGAAACATTATAAAACAAGTAATTGAAGAACAAAGATTACACTACAGAAAGTTCAGAAGTACAACATTTCAGCATTTTTCAGAATAATCATTCAGCATGAATTTTGAAGGGGAGAGTGTTCTGATATTGTAATATTTAAATGCCCTGATGTTTATTATATGTTATCATTATTTAACATAATCAGTACTTTCTATAAAGGTATGCTTTTGCTCTAAATACCATAAAGAGATGCTATAAATCCATAAAATTAAAAGCTTACCTGTTACATTAATAGGGATAACATCAGTTGGGATTGCTTGAGCCTGTTGTCGCATCTTTTCCTCTGGAGTTGGCAGTGGAAGTGATTTGGTCCAATTTGTCTGAGTGTTGATGTCAGATAATTCATCAGGAGTTGGTGTTTTCGGTCTTTTGACAGGAATAAGCTTCTCCTCTTCGGGAGAAGGAGTCGAACACTATAAAAAAACAGTATATCATTAATTGTAGGGATTTTATAAAATTTACTTTAAAAATTGCAGCAAAAGATAAATTAGACATTTTTCCAGCTACACATTACCTTATTTTAAATAAAGCATTTCTCCTGTGAACAAGATATTTGAAAAAACGTGTTTGACACTTGACTCAATTTCTTATGACAGTTTTGTGGAAGATTTTTAATAGCCAAAGCAAGAGTAATCCATGGTTCAATTCCTTACTAAAGCATTTAGTAAGAAAGTAATCAAATATGTAATGATTCATTCCATTAGTATATTAAGAGTATTCTATATTTGCAGTTAAAGACAGACAACTGCAAGCCTATTAATCTATAAGCGACAGGTTAATTTTTCTGCAATATTTGTACTTTCTGGAACGTATTCTAAAGCAAACCCATTTCATCATAAATCATCACAATTGTGATGCTCAAACAAGTCATTAAACTAATATATGTATGACAGTTTCCATAAGTTCCCAATAAGATTTCTGACCATCATGGTGTCCCGCGGTCACATGATCTACAACCTTCCCTGCCAGCTTCCCACAAGCAAAGTCCCACAGGCAACTGAGGATTGCCGGGATTGCAGTCTCTAAACAATGCAGCAACATTATATTATGCTTTATGTTCACATCTTTTAGTGATGAAAATTCTGGTCCCAATTATTGTAATTAAGCAAGGACCACTTGTACAGTAAATGCTATATCCATTTCTTTAATCTCTTAGAAGTGTGTTTCTCTGAAATATGACAGATGCCTTGGTGGGGAAAAAAGGTACACATTGTGAAGCTGCACCAAAGCAAAGTAATCTTAGTCATACAAACATCTTAATAAATCATAAATTACCGTTTACTTCCAGGATAGCCTTATAATCAACTGTTTTTTTTATAATTTTCCCAGGCCAGAACTGGTTTTGAAATTATATAACTGGCAGAAAAAATATATAATACATAAGAATAAGAAACCGTTCCTTTTTGAGTGCAAGATAGAAATACCGTAGTAGAATGGATTTTTATTTCTTATGCAATAATAGCCAAAGGGGATTTTTCTTCTCTCTTGGGTTCACTGAGAATGGAATAATACTTCAAGTATGGTGCTGCTGTGTGGTAAGCCACAACATTTCAATATAATCATAAAAATACTGATTAACAATGCCAAAATTAGTAGCTGTCATAAGATGATGACCCTGAATTGATTTTTTTTTCAAATATGAAAAGAACTATATTATATTGCATATATTAAACAGTAAACTATACTTTTGTTGGGAAAGGAGACTGTACAGCTATAAATAAATACCGTTTAAGAGCACTTATAATATTTAATACAACAAGATTGCTGACAAAGAGGGAAATCTATGATGGATCCACAGAACAAAATTCCAAGGTATTTTACCAGCAGAAAAAAAAATGAATTTCTCATTTGGTTATTGCTATCGAACAGTTAAACAGGAATTGACATCTTCTAATAAAAAATGTTTAACGTTTTCTCAATATTTTAGTGCAGTAAAGTATTTTGATTCAGCCACTACTTTTAGTGCACCAAATCCCACTTGGGGTCCTGGCATTACCTAATAGGAAAGGTATTTTTCTAGGTCATTCCAATCTGAACGTTGCTGAGAAACAGTTTCAGTGTTATCACAACTGATAAAGAAATGTAAACGTGGATGGCTTGTAGCAGCTGAAGTAATGCACTGGCGTTATCTATTACTAAATGTCCTAAAATTTCAATTCTAGAATTCTTAATATTTTGGGTGAGTGAAATTTAAATCCAATATGAGATTATTGGAACAAATAAAACTAGACAAAGGCCTTTTTTGGTATCAGGAAATCTTCTGTAGGATCAGTGCAAAGAAGAAGAAGCCTACTGTTCATTTATCTTCTGTCTGCAGGGACATGTAATCAATCAATCCAGTACTCACTAAATGAGGGAAGATTCCAACTAAGCTAATTTAATAGGAAGATGCCCATAAACATTACATAAAAATACTACACATTAATGGGTAGAAAAACTCCAGAAACTAAAGAAAATGCAAAAGTAGAGCCTTCCTATTGAAAAAAATTGTATATTTTGCATTTATTCAGTTTCTCACTGTATAGTTAATAACTTAATTCCTTTACACAGCAATACTATGCACATTTAATTGGAGCATATCCAACTGAATAACATGCATTTTTATCTAAAGTACCTAGTTAAACTACACAAATCTAAAAAAGAAAACAGTATCAGGTATGCTTAATATTTGGATGGAAAACAACCAGGAAACCCCAGGGTTTTATGCTAGACTGGTAAACTGAACATTTTTTCCAGAAGAGAATAACAAACAAACAATATTCAAGAAATCTACTTGGACTGTCAAAATAAATTCAGGAGCTGTGCCTTGCAGAATTGTGCTCTTGTCTTTAGGATCCTATATATTAATAGTTTCTTTTCTCGATATAGATTTCCAAGTGCATCTGTCTTACATACTCTTATCAAAGAAAGGCTAATGTTGTAGCATATAGAGCTATATTTTAATTGGGGATCTCTATAAATCAAAATTTCTCTGATGCAAAGTTCATTGCATAATGCAGTCATATCAATAAAATTAACACTTACATATATCAAAGCCCTATTTATCTTTGTACAATGGTGTTTAAAAGTTTATGAACTCTTTTGAATTTTCAATAATCTTGCATACATATGATCTAAAACATGATCTGCTCTCCAAACAAGTTCTAAAACTACCAGTAGATAAAGAATGTCATATTGATTTAGAAATATTGAAAATTCAAAAGAGTTCACAAACTTTGAAGCAGCGCTGCGTTCTTTTTCAGAATGTAAAGTTACTCATTTAAACAAAAATCTATTCCAAGCAACACCAAAAGTTTGACTATTTTAAAAGATTTGGGAACAACCTGAATGTCAATCAGTCATGAATCCAGCTGGTTGGTCTTCTGCTTGTTCGTTCATTATCACAGAATTGAAAGATTATCTTTAAGGGGGAACTGAATAAATTCATGGAGAATGTGTCTATTAAAGCTTATTAGTCTTAAGATTTAATGAGGGCAGAAAGTTTTCCACTGAAAGGTAGTAGTAAGCTTCAAAATAATTGCAGGGGAACAATGATAGAAGACAGTCTCCATCTTCTGGTATGAACATCCTGCAGTTGACTATGTGAAACATAATTATGGATTAGAATGAGCAATAGCAGGGCTATTGTTCCTATCACTGTCACCTACATTTTTCTTAGAAATTACCAATTTAGAAAATATTCAAGCAACAGCTTTCTGATTACCTTTTCCTTTTTTTAAATCTACAATTACATCACAAGAACTATATAAAACAACAATAAAATCTCTTTTTCTTGTTACCCTTACATTGTAGGAAGCCAGCTATTTGTGCTGGAATTCTTAGATACGGATAGACATCCTTTTGATGGTCAGAAGCCATGCTGAACCTTGGATGACTAAGGATGTCAGACTATGTGTGTGTGTGTGTGTGTATGTATTATGCCTATGATTATAAAAAATGAGCCATTCAAGTCTCAAAATGACATACAAATATTTTGATCTCTTGCAATCACATTCAGAGGAGGATTCAGGATTCCTTTCAGCCAAAAAGGAGATTTGGAAGATGCATAAGGTCCTTCTATAAGATGTATGAGTTAGCAAGACCCTAAGAGATTGTCACTGTTCATTCTTACATGAATGGTTTTAAGAAAGTTTTGAACTTAAATTAGTTTGGAAATTCAATTTTATGACAAAATGTACAATGTTTTCTCAAAGTTAGTAACTGTCCACAATGGCTATTTAAAAAACAGGAAAAAAACGGGACAGCCAAAAAAAAAAGGTTCAAATTTGCCAAGAAATGAAATAATATTTTAAAAAGCAATAGAGAATTTAGTGTTACTGCACAGTGTTTTTCTCTGTGACATGAAATAAAGCAGCAGGAGTAATTTTAAAATAAGAGCAGTGTTAAGAAGAGGATACTCTAATGTGACAACAGCATCAGGCTGCAGGTATTACAGCTGGATGATTCTGGAGGGGGCTTGATACCTTGATCGTCCATGACATCAAACAACAGCAGGCACTTAAGCAAGACTGAGGGAGGCAGTCTAACAGACTAGACTGTTGGATGAGAGAGAAAAAGAAAGCAAATGAGTGACGAAGAGAAAATAATGAAAACACACAGACATAAAAACAGACAACAGACACAGTATGCACATCACAGTACAAATAATTAAAAAAAAAACACCTTCTCCACAGAACATATAATGAATACAAGAGAGGAACAGAAAAAGGAATATTACTTGGATCAACCAATTCAGTGTGTTTACAAGTGGGAACGGTACTTAAATTAGCATCATCAAGTCTTAATATGACAAGCACCTCAACCTGTGCCAGAGATTACATGTCTGTGCATGATAATCCAGAACTAAGTCAAAATAATATACAACTATGCCTACATCAGGTCAAAGAAATTATCTATATAGTCCATATTATCTTCTCTGACAACCAGAGAAGGGTCCTGAATAGTGGTCTTTCAAATCACCCAATTCCTGAACTATTGGGGGTTCTATACCTCCGTTTTTCAAAACAATCATGAACGTTAGATTAATAGAGCAGTCAAGTAATTTCACAGATTTCCATTTAAATGTGGTGAAACACAATATTTATTATTTTTGTCTCAGTTACAAGAATTACAGTATAGATTTGAGTTTCTATGAAAATGGTTGCCATTGTTACATCAACCAGTACATGTCATACATTTTTCAATCAGCAGCACTTGTACACCTCCTCAGTAAACAGTATTTGATTATCAAGCTTTTAATTAAGTGCTATATAAACTAAAAGGATGTAGAGAACAAAAGCTGAACATTTTTGTCAGGGGCAGATAATCTGCAGCATCAGAGCTACAGGCAGCCTAACTTTTTTGTGGCCCTAGGATCCAGTGGTCTGATTTCTACCTATTTTGAAGAGGAAATGCATGAAAACTGTAGTCTAAGCTCTAAAATGGGCATATAAGGATTAAAAATGAAAGATTACTCAACCTATGAAATTATCCCTGTTCACATGTGACATGGTCCCCATCTACTTAGCCTTCAACTACCCCATATGTAAACTATGACTTTTGGTCATAAAAGTGTTGTTGCTTACTTCATGATGGAAGGTTCTGCAGAAAAGTAATGCTCTCTAGTCCTCTCCATGCCAAATTTCTTGATTTAACCTCCTCCCCACATATTCACCAAAATAAAATGACTTTCCTGGCCTGTTTCTTGCTCTTGCTGAGCTGCCTACAGCTGCCACTCTGGTCTTTACCTTGCCGATCAAATGAGAAGAAGCAGAGGTACAACATGAATAGAACAGATTTCCTCTGGAAATGGAAAGCCAAGCATTTAAGAGGTTGGAAAACATGCAGCTATGGGAGCTGAGCCACACATTAATGTTTGGGAAGGAAACAATAACTGATATACAGAGAAAGCTGCTAGAATGGGGCAAGTTGACTGAAGAAAGAGGGAAGGGAGGGATGAGTCAATGATGCATACACCCAGTTTTCTTTCTGTAAAATGACCCACTCAATATTTTAGCTTACTGTTTTGTGCTAAAGCCTCCTGTACTGATTTACTGTATAATGTATACAGTAGCCTAACAAGTTTGCTATGAGGCATATTAATTAATTCTAAATTTTTATGTATAAGTACTAATGTGCAGGTATACCTTTAATGAAAAATTATCTACAAATAGAAAGCTAAAATATTTTCACAGTAAAAATATTTGCAATGTTTTTGTTGAAAAAAGACCCATTCTGTTTACTGAAACTTTCAAGCAAATTACTACACTGTATGTTACCTTAATGAACAGGTTGCTTACCTGTAATTGGCTCTTCGAATGGTCATATGTGCATTCACGCAGTCTTTCTTGGGAATTTTCCCAAACTGAGAAATATTTTGGCAGGAAAGAAGCTTCACTGTTCATACTTCAGGTTTCTCTTCTAGTTCCCCGAGACAATACAGCAGGTACAAGAAGCACCAGAATTTATCCAAAATATTCACTAGAAAGGGGAAGGTGGGTGGGTTGCATGAATGCACAGATGATCTCTTCAAGACCCATAGTAACAGATAATCAACTCTTTTTCTTCATCGAGGTTTCTAAGTACTTCTCACATATGGGTAACTAGCAACCTTATCTTCTAGAAGCAAGTAGCTTATCATATGAACACCAAAGGCAACACATCTCAGCCAAAGGTAACATCTGTTCAGGATCAAACTGTCATGCAATAATGGTTGACAATTATCAGTGGTTGAGAACATGCGTATTTGCACAATTATAGCTAATGCATCACCTTTGGTCCTTCTTGAGCATACTATACTTGGCAACTCTTATTTGTATACTTGGTTACAATTCTACCTGACTACTGTAATGTGCTCTGGTGAGGTTATCTTTGAAAACTGACCAGAAATTGCTGCTAGTGCAAAATGCTGTAGCTAGACTGCTAAGCTGCATTGGCTGACAACTGTCTATCAGACACTATTTAAGGTTACTTTCAAAGGTAGGTCTGATTATCTAAGGGACTTACTTTCCTATTATGAACCTGACTGGGTACTTCAATAAGAAGGACAGGCCCTTTTGAAGATTCATTGCCACAAGCTTATCAATCTGGTATACAGAAGAGAGATTTCTCCTATGTTTTTCAAGCCCTGTAGCATTGCCCTAAATTGTTGGGGGCAATATGCTGACATTGTAAACCACTTAGAGAGGGTTGCAAGCCCTGATAGGCGGTATATAAATACAATGCTATTGCTATTGCTAAATTCCCATTTTCCCAGCATTTAAGGAAAACGGCAAAAACATCTCTTTTGTTAATTGAAATGACTGAGGGTAATCAAAATGAGAATAAATTAAGTTCGGTGTACAGGTATCCATGTTTAGCAAGCACCTCATATAGTGACCATTCTCAGTTATGATGGTGATGAAAATGTAACTTTATGGCCAATCCTTGCATTTACAACCTTCATAGGTCTTTAAAGCAAAATAAATCAAAGTAAGGTTATATAAGCACAATTATAGTTTCCAAGGTTCCAGTCCCAATTGTGGTTGCTAAACAAGAATTATCTGTAGTATCAATCAAGATGAAGACTAGATTGGGATTTAGCATGTTTTGGAAAATAATGCATTCTGCCTGAAAAAGCTGTCTGTAGCTAGAAACTCCTTCATGGCCCACTGAAGTCTTCAGAACTTCAGCTGATCGTAGTTTTAACTGCAGGATTGGCATAATTATATTTACTGCATAAACTGTAGGCTTTTCAAAGTCAACCTGATTTGGGAACAGCTGTAAATGCCTCATTTGCAACATGTAGCAGCCATATTGCTGACTGATGTATCCCATTGTACTATATTATTTTGATAGTAAATGTTCTACACTGATCACTGTTCAACAAAGTCAGTACCAAATGTTGATGTTATCTTTCAATTTGGTATTAATATATGATCCTGTTTAGTTACGTGAAAGATAAACTCAGACAGATTGTAAGCTGCCCAGAGTTACCCTGTGATAAGATGGGAAGCCAATAAATTTAATAAATAAAATTCAGAGGAGATGCTTCCTCATCAATATAGGAAGAACATCCTTATAATTCCAAATTGTTCAGCCTTTGAAAAAGTTGTCAAATATTTTTTTAATTTATCTTTTTAATGTTCTTTAATTCTTCCTGTTGTTTATATATTGTTGTTTTATATATGTCTTTCTCTCTATATATAGATATAATAGATATAATATAAAATATTGCATGAGAGTATCAAAACTCTAGAATTCCTTCCCTCTCTCTATGTGGACAGGTTCTTCTTTACTATTTTTTTAAAAGAAATATCTCAAAATATATTTTTACTCATTAGATTTTTTTTTTTTAGAGAAGTCATGCCTATTTGTGAGTATATGACATATAAATGAACTAACTAATTAAATGCTGCATAAGGGACAGGTGTTACAAAGATATGATGTTATCAATTCTTTGTGGCACAAATAATTCAAACAAGTAATAGAATAAAGAAGACAATCACATTGTGTTCACACCGTACATATCACAGTATAAACAAGGGAAAACCAATAAAGGAATGGTCCTGTCATTTATGGTATATTCTATGGGACAATGTGTTCACTACAAAGCCAGGGTTTTTACAAGAAAATGGTAGTTCTTTCTATTTGTTCATAAAAGCAGCAAAACCTAACCTAGCCAGTTTTTTTTAAATCAGAGCCTTTGTTTGAAATAGTACCTGAGTATCTGCACAGTAATATTTTTTCCTGCAAATTAAACTATTCTAAAGAACTCAAACAAGATGCTTTCAGGACAGAACATTTTAAAAGCTGGTTTATCATTTTCAAATATGGAACATAATATACCGTATATCTAGTGCGTTTATTTAACTTATAAACATTTCTGCAATATTTTCATTTGTTTTTTTCAAGGCTCTGCTGTCTTACCTTCTGTTCAATTTCTTCATAATCATCTTGGTAACTTCCATAGATTGTGTTGGATGAAGATGAAAATGTTGGACCCTGAGAATAGTATTGAGAACTTCTATAGCCATCTCTCCGAAGTTTATCACATTCTGTAAGTGGTGGGGGAAATACAAGAAAAAGATACCATTAACTGTTGTTGATTTACACATAAATTCCAAACATGAAGTACAAATAGTTCCAAGGAGAACTTACTCATCTGTAACTAGTTTTATCCTCTTTAATAGTTGAAAAGAAGAAAATATGGCTAATTGATGTGGCAATGTCAAGAGATAGAAGAATTGAAGATCACGAAGTATCAAAATCTGAAAACCGAAGTTGAAAGTTTATGGCATAAACTGACTGTGGTGGTCCCAGTCCATAAACTGGCTATAGTGGTACCATACCAAAAAAAAACCTTAGATGGCACTTAGAAAATCTATTCATTGATAATAGTTCCATCTGTCAATTACAAAAGGCCACACTGCTTGGATTTGCACATATTATGCAAATACATTATAGTTTAAATTTGTACTACAAAACACATAGTGCCTAACTAGATGAAATTTAAGATGTCTATGAACATGAAATCACTTAGCTCTTTAAAGTTTTATGGGATCATTCAGATGAAGTAGAAACGTCTCCTATTGCGTTTGATTAAAAGTTATCAGAGCTACATTGTTGATACAGAAGTAAAATACAGA
Source organism: Pseudoxyrhopus heterurus (assembly GCA_032468235.1). Taxonomy (NCBI): domain Eukaryota; kingdom Metazoa; phylum Chordata; class Lepidosauria; order Squamata; genus Pseudoxyrhopus; species Pseudoxyrhopus heterurus. The sequence continues at coordinate 58,620 of JANHJO010005608.1, read as the reverse complement.
GGTATCTGCAAAGTTTGTCACAATGCAGGGTTTGAACTTTTTGTACGTATGTTGCAACATCCTATTAAAATCCTACAGGGGAAAAACTTATGGCACAATTAAGCTCCTAGTTCCCACAAAATATTTATCAATGATGATTAAAACAATCTCTCTCTCTCTCTCTCTCTCTCTCTCT
>JANHJO010005608.1:47773-58345 GCA_032468235.1 Pseudoxyrhopus heterurus | reverse complement strand
CTCCCGCCCTCCCTCCCTCCCTCCCTCCCTCTCTTTCAACCCACACACCCACACATACCCCTAGTATAAAATTCTAACCCAATTAAATTTGGGATTTTTCTAATCTCAGTTTATTCATGAACTCTTATCTGGTTTCTCTATTCTTTCACAAAAAGCAGCCAAGCAAGCACGATTTAAAGAAAAGCAAATTCAAATATGCTGTAAGTCAATTCCTTGAAACATAAAACTTTTCACTGAGACCAGCAACTGAATTCCATCTGAGAAAGATGTTAATTGTAATCTTCTGAACAGAGTAGAATGGCAAGCTTTGCAATTAAATTAAAGGTGCAGGATTATGCCAGATAACCAAGCTAGATTGTTTTCTCATCATCTCCTGAATTCATCATGTTACATAGTTACTTATCTCACTTAAATAATGCAGGAAACTCAAAACTTCTAGCAAATGGAACCTGCCTTTGTTAACAAAGAGCATATTGCAAGCAGCAAAGAATACATTGACAGAATCTTTTATTACATAGATTATGAAGATTATGCAGTTCTGAAAGCCATCTATAGAACTATAAATGCTGTTTTTAAAAACACCTTTTTCTGGTGTAATTGTTGTTTGTCCCAATTCAGTCTATTTCAAAGAAGGTTTGTTCACTTGGCAAAATGCTGAAGTGTGGTTTTGCATGTAGACTAGGAAGCCTCAATATATGTAGCACGTGGGTCAAAGTATCCATTTCCCCCCATTCTTATGCATTTGGAATTATATGGAATGTTTAGTGTATATATAATTATATACATACATATATACATACATATACATACACATACATACATATTAGTGTGTGTGTGTATTAGTGAGATGGGAGTAGACTATGTGATCAAGTCTTGAAATGTGGTTACACAATTTACATACCATAATGCATTACTCCAAGTCTCCATGTACCTATGGTATATAGAGAATATTTTTAGTAATTTGAGCACAAGCCATTAATTTATCTATTACTGCTGAAGTACATGTGATCATTTTTTTTACAATAGAATAAAAATAAACTTCTTAAAGTTTAACTTAAAGTTAAATGATTAAACCAAGAGAAATCTTTGTAGCAGAATTGACTACTTGATTTCTTTCTAAAAGTATTTTCAAGTAAATCAGTAAGTCCCCTAGTAACAATGACAAATCCATGTTGTCTACTTGATAGTAATATGACACTGATTTGCCATGCCTTTTCCCCCAGGATATTTGTTTTTCAAATTCTCATACGGTACTTCACAGTGCTGAGATTTCAGTTCTTGATGATATCCTATCTACGCCCCAACCTTGCTTAGGTTTTTCAAGATTTGCCATGAACACTTTACGTGCTGCCACCTGCCAACTTTTCCTCAAGTTAAGGGTTTAGCCCATTGTTAAAAGCAATTTCCTGTTCTCCAACTCCCTTCCACTGAGCAAAGCAGAAAAAGGAGGAAAATACCAGAAATAGGGGAAGAAATAGCCTTGCAATATGCCCCACATTTTGGACCCATCCGTTATAATATACAGATATTCCACTAGTAAAGGTAGCTAATGAGATATTTCCCATCTCTTCTTATTTACAGATATATACATTTTTATCATTACAAGTAATGAACACATGAAACTGGCTAATTCTGAATTAATCTGTTTCAGAATTAAAGACTGACCATCTTTTTAACAAATTTCCCCCAAAAGGGAATGGTGGCAACTTATTGGTAGTTATTGAAAATCACTGAGTCCTCATACGACGACATAGATTTTAGACCATCCATAAACCTTTTCTTCAGCTTTGGATTAGACATCCTGGATATTCTCCAAGTCATCACTAATTTCTTCAATGTTTTCCAATTAATTCATTAATGCAGATTTATGTGACAAAAAAACCCAAGTCATACTACTCTGCTAAACCATTGTTGCGTATGAACTGCATATCGGAAAGCCTCTTAAAGTGAATGGAATGGAACGGAACGGAACAGAACAGAACAGAAATTGTATTGTCACTTTAAATGTACACTAATCAACATACATTAAAATGAAATTATACTTCTGTTTTATAGGAATAGCTGAAAATTAATATGAATGTTTGTAAAATGGTTTTAAAATCTATTAAAAATGGTACATTAGTACAAAGCAGCTGATGGTTAATATAATTGCAACAGCTATCTGGATTGTAAGTGGGCTTTTAAATGCAAACTCTTTTGATTCTGATAAGGATCTATTTCTGTCTAACAGTCTAAATATGGCAAACCTCAGCAATGAAGTTTGCATCAAGTGGAACAGGACCCGTTTCTGTAGACTTAAAAAAAAAAGCCTATCAGCAGCAGAAATGAGATGCCACAAGGACTGTTTCATATCAAGCTTTGTTTTTTTAAAAAAAAAATGCTAACAGCAGCTAACTTGTGCTGTTGCTGAAAAAAAAATCCCAGCCTGGAATATAAAGCAGGTTCATGAACTATATCCTCAGCATATTTCATTGCAATTTTTTTTTTGGGGGGGGGGCACCTCTCTTTTTTAAACTGAGTCAGGAATTCCAACATATTGGCAAAACAAAAGGCTGGTTACATTTTTGACAATGACATACCGTATTAATAGTTATAACTGCTTAGTTCTCAATAGCTTGGTACAAAGGTACTACATAGGCATATATCAAACATGATTATTTCCTCCCAAACAGACAAATAATAAAGTCCCATTCAGATATCTTGTTTTGAACCCGTTTTATCATTAGCTTTAGGATCAGTGTAACAAGTTGCAGTCTCCCCATAAACACAGACTGGACTAGACAAATTCACTGCAGCAAACTATTTATATAGATTCCAAATTAATGTGCACTTTTCGAGATGAAGGTTTGCTTATTAATTCACTGGTCACCTTCTTGGTGCATAGGACCATCATGAGAAGATTTCCCGTTTTTGGGACAATGAGTTGTATTTATAATCATCAATTATAATCATCATCAGAAAATGTAGCGTGATAGAAACAGAATCCTTGTATTTGCAACTCCCTGAAATCTATTCCAGGGAACTGGGGCATACTGTGGAGCCAATCTGGCAGCCTCACTAAGACATACGGCATTCACGGCATGAATGGAAGACTATTACAGCAACGTTGCAGGTAACCCAATTATGGAGGAAGAATTAACATTAGGGCTAGCATAATGACTGTTTTGTGATTTTTCCTGGCTGCTGTGTGTTTTAATTTTTTTGTATTTGCATTTGTTTTTATTCACTTTTTATTATCATTAGCCACCTCAAGTAATGTATTCGAGATGAACAGCCATATAAATCAATTAAATAAAACATTTTAAGCTAACTGACATAAAGTAGAGACAGGGCTGGCATCTCTAGCATTCCAAAGTCATTGGCTGAATTCTTCAGATCCTGTCAGGCAGAGAAAGAACACTGAATGCAACTATTGCCATAAATTTGTCACCTGGTCAGAGAAGAAACAGCAACAGATGGGTGAGGATTTGTAGAGATAATCAAAAAGGAAGGTTTAGGAACAAGATATGTGTCTTTAGTAGGTATGATATCTAGATTACAGTGGAGGCCCACTACTGGAGCAAAAGCTTTGTTTCAAAGTTAATAATAATTTAAGTTCCTTAAGAAGTACTGACTTGCCAAATATCATCCAGAGAAAACTGAGTAATGATGATTCATGTTATGTTCTAAGCAATAAATGTTGGGAAGCATGCTTCACCCATTACGTATAGGTAAACAACAATTAACTACATTTATTTTCACAATGGAGAAGTAAGTAGGCATGACTGAGGCAATCACTCCTTATTATCCATAAATGCACAGGGTAGATATCTAAATTACTCAAAGACAAATAGACAGGATCACCTTGAACACTCCCTAGTGACAGTCTGTTAACAAATATCATCGGCAAAAGACTGTTTAGTTTAGTTTTGTGCCCCCATTATTCCTCTTGGATTTTATACTTACCATATTTTTCCGTCTATAAGACACCCCCATGTATAGGACATCCCTCTTTTCTTACCCAAAATTCATAAATTAATATTTTAAGCAATCAGAAGTTTCGCTTGTGAGGCTAGTTTGCAGAGATAAGGTATCGGCAGTTTCGCAAACATGGTTCTCCTCTCATAAGATGCCGCCCCCATTTTTAGGTAAATAGTTTTAAGAAAAGATATCATCTTATACACGGAAAAATACGTTATGCCAACTGTTATTTTCAAATCATTTCCTTGTAATTCTCTGGTGGGTAGAATGAAAAAGGGAAGTATTTAATTCTAGACACAACTTGGATTTTCAGCACAGAGCAATATTTTTCATTTATACCACAGGCAGTCCTTGACTTACAATGGTTCATTTAGTAACCATTCAAAGTTACAACAGCAATGAAAAAGTGACTTATGACCGTTTTTCACACTTAAGACCTTTGCAGCATCCCCATGATCATGGGACCAAAATTTCAGATGCTTGGCAACCGGTCCATACTTATGACGGTTGCAGTGTCCCAGGGTCATGTGATCATCTTTTGCGACCTTCTGACAAGCAAAGTCAATGGGAAAGCCAGATTCACTTAACAACCAGGTTACTAATTTATCAACTGCAGTGATTCACTTAACAACTATGGCAAGAAAGGTCGTAAAATGGGGCAAAGCTCACTTAACAGAAAGGCTCAATTGAGGTCATAAGTCAAGGACTACCTGTACTTCTACCCTTTGTTTACTGAGTTAGAGTAGCTTGTCTTCAATCCTGAATAAGGAAATAAAATTCAAGCTGTGAATTTTGCTATATATTTCTTGTATAAACGCATATACTCCAGAGTTAGTTATAAAGATTAAGAGTTAGAAGTTCCTAGCTGACCTTGCCTGATCCCAGGATCATATGAGGATGGAAGTCCACCAGATAATTCCAGAATTTTAATAATAGACTCAGATTTGACAAAGCATCCTGGAAGAACTTTTATAAATCATTTCTAAAAACTTAACAACTGTGTCCATGAAGACACCAGATGTTCATTCTGGTTTGTAGACTCTACCTTTAGAATATCTTTCTGTATATGGAATAGCATCCATCCCCAGAACAGAATCTTCTGATCATTTCCACCTGGAAGTTCTGGAGAAATGGGAACCCTTTAGAGGAATCTTTGGTATGCATAGGTGCAAAAGAGAAACATGAGGGAAGTACCCATACAGGATTCAGTCTGTTTCTGTAATATGGATGCGATCTACAACCTTCTGACCTCTATATATATTAAATGCTTTTTTCCAAATACAATAAATAGCAATAAAGAGAGTTAAACAAGGTAAGTACCTGCTTTTCCCTTTCAAAATAGGGCAATGTGATCTCGTCATTTACCTTCAAAAATACATTCATAACTGGAAACTAAATTATTTCTTAGAATAGTTCATTAACCTAGTTCAGGTAAAGCTTTTATTGCATAATTGTCCTGCCAAATTTACAACATCGTATGACGTTCCGGATATTGCTGTGCCCTCATTTTTAACTATCCTATTTCCCCACCAATAAGTTTTTATTCTTCTTTCTAGAGAAAATCCACTGAGGAAGAAAGGTAGAACTGCTACACAATACCTTTTCACTGTAGTGTTAAAAACTGTGTATGGAAGCATTCCATTTTTTGATCACAGTTGAAGAACAACATATTTTCACATCCTGCTGCACTTCACTTGAAGCAACAAATATTTGAGCATTTCTATTCTTGTCAACCACTTTTGAAACCAACTCTTATCATGTGAGGTGAGAAATTACAGAACACAGAGATTTTCACTTGGAATACATTTTCCATACTGAGATTAGGGCAGCAGTTTTTCCAACTAAAATCTACTGTATAAAACCATGTGTCATTTAATATTTAGCACTGAGACAAATTAAAAACCACATCATCAAATACTTCTGGAAGTAAAAGGGTTAATGTTTTTATCTTAAATATTTGTTATTCGGTTACTAACTTCCACTTTTACATTAAACAATTAATTACATTATTCAAACAACTTTGCCTACAATGGACTTTTCGAACAGCAGTGCTTGATCTTCTAACTTCATGCTTTCAATATTCATGTACAAAGCAAACTCTACCCAAGATATCATCTAAGATTTTTTTAAAGGAACTTCAAAGTGGCAATAAGATTTTTTTTTTTTAAAAAAATGCCACAATATAATCCAAACATGCAAAAATGAAAATAGTGCATTGAGAACACAGTTTTTCAGCGATCAGCTTATATTTCAGACCACCCTCTTATTTTCAGGATATCTTAGCAGCTACCATTTTTCTAAATTCTGTGTCAAAATAATTTAATAAATACCAGGCTATAGAAATGAACTAATCTGAACTAGTCAATTGTCGTAACAGTTTCTAAGCAATTTGTGCCTTTTCTATATTCTAAAGTTTTTCTGTACTGAATGTTCTAAGACTGAGAACTCTCATTTCCTGGGTTTTGGACTGGCATTAAAGACAACATTGTGGATTAGGTTTCAAAGTGACAGAACAAACCTGTTTGGTTCCCCAAACACATCAGTGAAAATAAATGAGTTTGTGAATGAAGTTTGGAAAAACTGGAAACTGGAAAAACTGGAAAAGTTAAGGACTTTGAAAAGATAAGTGAGCCCTTAAGGAAACAAAAGGTGGCATGGGTGTGATCTTGTTGACTGAACATGTATTTGTAAAGGTCCTACCTCTCAACACGGACTTCAGATTCAGTTTGGCTTGACGATGCAGCTCCTCTACGCAGGGTGGCCTGGTGGAAGGTAAAAAGACATTCTCCTGCTGATGCCAGGGAGCTGTATAATGAACTGCCCATCTACTCTCTTCATCTAGGTTGGAGACAGCTATAAAAGAGCAGAAAGACGAAGATACATTTAATGCTGTGTTAAACACTAAAAGTTAAAAGAATGAAATCACTTGATACTCAGAGAAATGAAAAGAGTAATAACAACCATTTTGATAGCTCACTCTATTTTATATGTAGAAAAGCTTTTATGTGGTTTGTTACAACATAGTCCAACAGCTTGAAAAAGAGCGTAAAGCATTCGTATGATGTTTTTTGAAGTATTTTATTTTTTATTTCCTTCTGTGTTTATTTATGGCAGCTAATATGTGACTCCAACTGAAGGTAACAGAGTATCTTATATCTTCCAGATATAGTTTTTTTTTAAATGAATGCAATACAATAACATAACAAGACACATACACAACAAAACAAGACATCAACACAATTAGCAGCAAGCAATAAGACACTTCAAATGAAACAAAGACTCAAATAATTTCCCCAAAGACTCTTTGGAGGACCCAGGACTTAACACAGTACAGCTAAGGCCCAGTCTGACCTCAGGGGATATGCATTAATGTTGTACAACTCTAATGGAGAAGGATTGTGATTTGAAAGGATATGTAGCAAAATGTATTAGTGCAAGCAAAGTATTGAGGTGACAGGCATTTCTGGAAGTTTTAGCATTTTGCGATCCTTCCCAGATTGTCTCTGCATATCTGTGCATAGTTATTTGGTTCCCTGGGCAAGAAAGATATAACTCAGGACAGATGTAAAAAGCTTCTGGAATAGTTTGGTAAAATATTAGAGGACAGTGTTCGGAACCGTTCTGCCTGACCAAAGAATTCCACAAACAGAAAGAAGGCTCTGACCCTGGCCTTCATTTACATAAACTTCTCATTTACATAAATTCATGAAAGAAGTAGACAAGTCAACCTTAGAGAACAAAAGCAAAAGGAATCTCTTGGGACCCAAGCCATTTAGATAGAATTTTATTCTATTTATAAAAACCAGCCCTGAGTGGTATAAAAGAAATATCCATTTATTTATTTAGTTCAACCTTTCGCCACTAAAAAGAATGAAAATACTTGCACAAATAACTTCGGAAACAGTGTATATAATAACGTGGGACATCCTTCTATTAGATCCCACCTTGTCTGAATTTTACAAGTTGCTTAAAACTTCCAGAGGGCATTTGGGTTGATTCTATCTTTGGTTATAATTTGGCTGTTCATTTCATTTTATTCTACGCTTTGTAGAGTATTTATTTGTGTACTTTTATTGTATAAAGTGTCTTGGATGTTTTATATTGTAAACTGCAAGCTCCTTAAGGATAAAGTGTTTATAGGTGTAATTAAATAATTACAAAATGATTCAAAAGAATAAATATTCCAAGGGCAGATGAATGTAATTTTAAAACAGGCAGAAAAAAAAACCTTTAGCCCGCCTTAAAAGGTCTGTAAAGAACAGCTTGTTTGAGGTCTCAATGAAACCCAAAGGAGACTTTCCCAAGCTAAAATCTCCTTTGAGTTAGAAGTTTGCCTGCCTCACCTCAACAATCTCCTAAAAGTGTGAGACACATAGGGGTATTTCCAATATTGAACACAGCAAGCAAACAGAGAATTAAACAGAGAATTAAATCCTCCAGTTAATCTGTTCCCACAATGCCCAAGTGTGCTGAAAACAACATTTGCACTTCCCTCTAGAAAATGTTAGTGGGGCAGTTATAAATGTAAGGGCTTCTGTGCTGTGAAAGGCTGCTGGATCCTTATCAATTTCTTCTGGCAGGACCTGCGATAAAAATACTTTAATGCTTAATTTTTCCAATTCGGAATTGGAGAGGGTGGAGGCAGACATTTTTCTAGTTAGAACAGGCAGATGAAGAAATGAGGACAGAAACTTCAGGAGAATGGATTGGGAGGCAAAGCAGCTCCATCCTTTTCTATATCTCAATACGTAGTTAACGTATCTCTACCCTCCTCCCTTCCTCCCCCCAAAAAGGTTCTGGACAGCCCATAGTTACTAGAATTCAGCCTATTATGACTGCCAGGTAGAGCCAGGAAACAAAATGCAAATGGCATTTCCATCTAGGCTGGCCACAGAAACAGAACATCGCCAATGGAGATGGATTGCATAAAGCACTTATGGAAAGGGACAGTATGATCAAATAGGATCAAATAAACTACGGGTGACCCTCAATTTATAACCGTTTGTTTACTGATCATTCAAAGTTACAACAGTACTTTAAAAAGTGGCTTATGATTATTCATTGCACTTATGACTTTCACAGATCCCCATGGTCATGTGATGAAAATTTGGCAGCTTGGCAACAGGCATGCGTTTATTTTATCTATTTGCAATCTTTCAACAAGCAAAGTCAATGGAGTTCGTTTAATGACTGGTTCGTTTAATGACTGCATGAATCACTTAACAACTACAGTGATTTGGTTAATAATAGTTCAAAAAAGGTCGCAAAATTGGGCACAACTCACTAAATGAACTGACTTGTTTAGCAATGGAAATTCTGGTCACAATTGTGGTCATAAGTAAAGGACTATGTAATGATTTACGAATGCTACATTTTCTTTGTAAATACAGTAATGAATAGACAGAATTCTGCCTTTATATGGTCTTCACATAAGATGAGTTCTGGAATTCCTTGTCTCCTTGGATGACACTATGGTTTTTTGCACAACTGCTTTATCTTCATGGTTTGCTAAAACAGAGCAGCCCAACTGAGACTCCAGACCTGCACATGTGTACTAAAAAAATGTAGGTATGCCCTTCGCAAAGATCCAAAAATTGACATAAACTGTCATTTTTGTGAAGAAGTATTAGATAGTGTGTGTGTGTGTTTGTGTGTGCACTCGAATAAATGAATACAATTTTATAAAATGTTAAAAATTATCAATTCCCTCAAAATCAGAAAAGGGTTGATTCACTTGACCAAATGTTGGATGGTATTGTCTATTGAGATTCTCAGTCATCCAGGTCATAGTTGTCCCAAAGGTGCTTTTTCAAGAGGCAACTGGACTTCCTTGTTTTTCTTTGAAGACATTTCGCTTCTCATCCAAAAAGCTGAAAAAACTTCTTCGAAGAAAAACAAGAAGGTCCAGTTGTCTCTAGAAAAAGCAGCACCTTTGGGTGGGATGGTATTCCTCTTAAGAAACGCAAAACTCAGCAGCCATCTTTTATTGGACTTTATTAACAAAGCACAAACTACTATGTAACCACAGGTAGTCCTTGACTTACAATAATTCATTTAGTGATTGTTCAAATTTACCAGGGGGTTGAAAAAGGTGACTTACGACAGTTTTTCACACTTATGACCATTACAGCATCCCCATGGTCACAGGATCAACATTCAGACTGCATGGCAACTGGTTCATATTTATGATGGTTGCAGTGTTCCGGGGTCATGTGATCACCTTTTGCGACCTTCTAAAAAGCAAAATCAACGGGGGAAGCCAGATTTGCTTAACAACCATGTTACAAACTTAACACCTGCAATGATCTGCTGAACAACTGTGGCAAGAAAGGTCGTAAAATGGAGCCAAACTCGCCTAACAAATGATTATTTAGCAATACAAATTTTGGCTTCAGTTGTGGTTGTAAGTTGAGGATTATCTGTGTAATGGAATATATGCTGAGAGGTTATGTAGGTAAATAATAACACCATTAGTGGGAAACCTGTCTGCATTTTTTCACCACAAATTAACCAACTGTGATAAATGACCTTACAGAAAAAAGTCCTCCCTTTCGATGTGGCTACAGTATTTTGGCCAGCCTATGAATACGACCGGTTTGCCCTTAGAGTTTT
>JANHJO010005608.1:23256-33404 GCA_032468235.1 Pseudoxyrhopus heterurus | reverse complement strand
AAGGAAGCAAGGAAGGAAGGAAGGAAGGAAGGAAGGAAGGAAGGAAGGAAGGAAGGAAGGAAGGAAGGAAGGAAAGCAGAGATACCGTCTCAGGAGAATAGTTTAGCTTGGTGGCCATTCCTGACCACTCCCTTCCCGTGTCATTTTCCTGAAGGACTAATCTATGTGTTATGTTATTGAATGTACTTCCAACCAGTCCTCTCCTAGTTTAAGTCCCCTGCCTACAACAACAACTCTGTGAGGTAGGTTGGGTTGAAAGACAGAGAGAATGGCCTAAATTTACCTGAGGCCATCCAAGTAGGGATTCATATCCAGCTTTTTTGTAATACTAACAAAGGAGTCACTATAGTTGCCCTCCTCATCAAAACAACAGCCATCAGGCTGAACATCTGCAGAGATGCTCAGTCATCCAGGTCATGGTTGTCCCAAAGGTCAACCATTTTCAACTTGAAAAAGCAAAAGGCAACTGGACTTTCTTTGGGTTTTTCCCCAACTCTGGAAAATGTTTCGCTTCTCATCCAAGAAGAAGCTTCAGTCAAAACTGAATACGTTTCAGTCAAAAGGTATTTAAATGAAGAGAAAACCCCCCACAGAAAATCCAATTTCCTTTTGAAAAAGCACCTTTGGGAGAGCTATTAAGTTGGACTGGGATGGTATGTTCTACAGCTGCCAATGCTGAACCAGGAACGGACCTTGGGTTCATCTGAGCCATGTTCTGGGCTGGGACAACACAACATGATTTTAAACCATCCCATAAATGTGATCAGCATGACTGCTAAAAACCACCCGGTTTCCTTTGTGGCTGCAGGTGTAATTGTGTTGTTGTTGTTTTTTATGGATCGATGCACGCAGACAAGTTCACTTCTTTTTAAAATGAGGGAGGCGTTAACAAAACTACTGCGTATAAATTCCTGCATCTTCCTCCTTTTTCTAGAACAAAAGCCCCTTTTCTTGTTTGTCTTGCCACCTTCAAAGCAAACACGCTATAATCTTTAACTAAGCAGTAGAAAATCCCATGGGGGGTGGCAAATGATTAACCAAACCACAGATCCAGGTTAAATTCTGATTTTATCCCTGCTGCCTTGGAGACAGGCAAAAATAGGGGCAGGAGAAAGACACTGAACTCTTATCAAACTCTGTGATTTTGTGTATGTGTAAAAGAGGAGAGAGAGAAAGAGAAAGAGAGAGAGAGAGAGGGGGGGGGGGAAATTTCCTCCCCCTGTCTTTGATTTTGACTCATCATTGCAAAATCCAATTCAGATACTCTACATGTTAATGAACTGCTTTTATTTAATGTCCACAAAGCAGTTGGGAAACAGATGTGAACCAACAAATGCCTATGTTTTCCAGTAGCTCAAGCAAAAGTTCACGGCTGAGGTGAAGGAACACCTGCCAGATTGGTTTCTAGATACCGTAGTAAGGTAGGAAATAAACTTGAAGACAATCAGCTGTCACTCAATCCATGCAGGCTAATTAAGGCAGTTATGGTTGCATTAATACTAACGGATTTTCAGTTTGTCACTGATGGAATTGTTTTCAATAGGAAGTTTTATTTAGAGACTCCCATACTCGGACCTAATTGTGACCCCAGCAATCTTCTTTTCTGCTGTTTTCTCATGAGGTTGCCTTTTTCTGATTCCCTAGTCAGCATCCAGAAGAGATCCTTAACTATACTGGGTTCAAGAAGTCTTTCCTCCTTTATTCCAAGACAAATTTTCCCATGGATACAATCTGATGCAGTTCTTTGACTATGTGTATTTTCTCAAGGAAGAGAACTTTACGTTATGTGGACTTCAATTCCCAGAATTCCTCAGCCAGCAGAGTTTTCGGGTTCAAGGGACATTTGCACGCTATTGATTTATAGGGTTTTAATTTTTGTCTTTTATATTATTTTTATGTGATTTTATTGTTGTACACCGCCCTGAGTCCCTTTGGGAGAGGGCGGTATATAAATTCTAATAAAACTAAAACTAAAACTAAATTACTTTCATTGCATTACAAATTTTAAAAATATACAAGCCCTGAGCATATTAATGAAAATAATTAATTTATGAAATTAGAAAACATGTGGGAAAAGAAAGACATGAGCTTTGTTTTCAAAGAGAGGACTACCAATTCCCAGAAACACTGTTACTAAACAGTGTTTTGTTTTGTTCTTAAATGTGTTAATATGAGTAACAAAGAGCAGGAGGAACACAGATGGGCTGTACTTAGGATGACAGAAGCATCTTTCATGGCTCCAATGTTCTGCTCTCTGCAGATACAATTGGTCTTGAGCTTACCCTGTTCTCATAATGGATTTGCTACAGTGGATTCAGAAAGATTCCCCCATGTGGTTGACGCATGCAAGAATTAATATGCAATTAATAAAATAATCTTATCATTGGTTTTGTTCAAGAAGGCAGCTGGTCCATATATAAGATGCTAATTAGACAAATCAAGATGAGCCACTTTTGTCCTGTGATGAACTAATAGTTTACGGTATCCAATCCTCTTACATCTTCTAACAGAGTGTGCCAGTAGATTAGATAAAATGAGGTAGCAGATTTCTTAGAAGACAAAAGGCAAAGACAAAATATATTGCAGAAGTTAATTACTTATATAAGTGACTGATGGATCCAGATAGTCTATCTTGTTCTAGAAAGTAATAAAGGAATGTAAAAATTACAATGGGCTATTATTTACCATGGACACAAGAAAAAAAATATTTTTTTGATAAATATAAAAAGCCTGAGGATCTTTTCTGATAATGTTGGATCTGTAATCTATGTATGGAAGAGCTTTTGTTTCTTAGAAGACTTTTGCTATCGATCGCCAATCCCCTCTCCTAGGGCAATTTTTGCTGTTTTCTTTATTTCCACTGTTCCCAGAAAAGGTAATTTCAGTACTATCATTAACTACTTGAAAATAGTTATATTTTTATTATGTTTTAAATATTTCATATATATTTTTTCTGTTTGCTCTTCCTTGTTATATACACAAACATGAGGAAGAAACAGAATACAATAGCATTTCATTTAGAAGTAACAATACAATTAGTAGTTTTCCATATTAATTATACTGAATAAGATACAGGAAAACTGGGAGATCTGCATTAAGCTTTTTAGCTGGAGTACTGAATTGAACTCTACATTAATCCATTTTTTTTAAACCTTCATAGAAAAAAAAATACATAGCTTAAGAACTACATGAGACAGAGAAAAAAATGAAGAATATCATGTCATTTCCACCAGAAATTGCCACTCTTTCAATGAAGGCCAGGATGAGCCAATGGCAAGTTCTTCTCAAGAGGCAAGCCAAGGGCCACTGCAGTAGGACCCATACACAAAGAGAAACATACAAACACATGAAGGAATGCAATGGAATATTTCAATTCCAGTTGTTTCTCCAGAAAAATGGATAGAAACATCTATAACTTTCATTCATTCTTTTGGTGCATGAATTATGTCAGGGTCCATCTTAAATACACATTGGTTCCCACTGCTACTACCAACTATTTTCCTAGGCAGTCAGAAACAAATGTTTTCAACAAAACAAATAGCAGCCATTCATTGTCTCTCCTCAACATATAATGTTACGGAAGTCATAAAAGCAGCATCTGCTAAAAGTAAGCATTAAGGGCGCATTGCAAAGATGTTAGACAGACGTGAGAAAAGCCACAGAAGAGAGACTAGGACCAAACAACAACAATGTTAATATTCATTTGTAGCTGTCTTAATTAAATAATAAATGCTTTTAATTTAAAACAGTTGCATTGCTCAATGACTGCAGTTCTCTGTCTTTCAAACATTAAAGCAATTACACTATTTTAGTTAAGGTAACTGACCCACTATTATCAAATCAGAAAAATCTTAAATTAATGACAGCTATTTTATTACAAAGTCTTTGGCCCTGGCAAGGCAATTTTATACTGAATAAATATCTGTAACTACAAACTTAAATACTGTTGACTGTGTACTCAAACCAGCCATCTGCTAGCAATCAATCTAATTGAGTTTGCATAGCAGTGTGGGCAAGCAAATAATGGCAAAAGGGATATTAAACTAATATTTATTAGACTATGGCTACAATTCTGCCCTTGATTACAAACTTAGTGCTTGTAAATGGACCTTTCCGATTGTTTATACACTAGCAATGTGCTCATTGCTAGGGCCTAAACAATCAGAAACGTCCATTTACAAGCATTAATTCTGTAATCAAGGCAGAACGACAAAACAATTTATATATGTTGGTACTGGACTGCTTGAAAAGCTTTTTTTTAAAACTCACTGTAAAGATTTATACACAATGACCTGTATATACAATTTATATATGTTGGTACTGGACTACTTGAAAAGCTTTTTTTTAAAACTCACTGTAAAGATTTATACACAACGATCTGCATATACTTTTCCAAGTTGATCTGACAGCTATTCAGTTTATGGAAACATCAGATACATTTTTCATGTGAGGCGAATGCAGCAGACATAGTAAGCTCATTGAGATAAAATTAAAGATCAGAATAAGGAGAGAGAATCTGTGCATTGTTAATAGGAAGAAAGAAATAAAGGTAAGAAAGTTTGATAAATACAGAGAGACTGAAAATAATGTAAAAAGAATGGATAATGGTTGGAAAACTAAGCCTGCCAAACAGAAATGTGCTGAAAATAGAGCAAAGGTGATAAGTCAGTAGCTGAACTAAGAACTAACGAAGATTCTGTGAAATACAGAAGCAAACATTCTGTAAGATATGCAAGAATAATATTAAGTATGCAAAAAGTACCCTTTTACAAATTGATTTGCAATAGCTATCCAGATCTTTGTATATGCTGATAGAACTGGGGATATGTATGTAGTTTTCAGAATAATGTTAACAGCCACAGGAAGCCTAACTCAACTTTATTTCCAAGAATCGTTTTTATTTATGATATGACTAGGACAGTAGTGGTTAACCTTTTTGGCACTCTGTGCCGAAATGGGAGCACGCGCATGTGCTGAAAACTGGAAGAGCAGTTTCCCTGACGTGCACGCGCAGGAGCACCGGAAACTGGAAGCTTAGCTTCCCGGCACGCACCAGCCACCTGGTCTTCCAGTTTATAATGCACATGCGTGCATGCAGACTAGCTGGCTGGCACGTACATGTGCTCCGGGGAGATACTCTTCTGGTTTCCGGCGCTCCTGCATGCACCAGCTGGCCGGCACCCACATGTGTGCTGGGGCAGCTGCTCTTTTGGTTTTTGGTGCTTGCACACACGTGAACACCAGCTGGCCAGTGCGTCCCAGAACCCAGAAGAGCAATGGGCGATGGCTGGAGTGCCCAGAGAGATGGCTCTGTGTGCCACGTCCGGCACGCATGGCATAGGTTCGCCATCACGGGACTAGGATGTGAATATTTTACATTTCAATCAAATATAATGTTATGTACTACTGCATATAATATGTACTGATAGATATACATGGCAGCCGGGTTTTCAGTTAATATATAAAGTCATCTTCATGTTTAAAGCCCGTTTGCTTACAAGACACCCTTCTAAGCAATGAGCTTCAGCCAGCTTTGTTAGCGAGTGGCCTGACCACTGACCTACTTCACTGTGGGCTCAACTGAATCTCTCCCACTTTTTTCAATGATGCAGGTTTTTTTTATATAATGCCATACTGTCTTCCCAAAGTAAACAAACAAATACATTCAGCCATGCCAATAAACCTAAAAATTGTGTATGCATGCTGATGTGGGTTTATGCAAGGCTGATAGCAGATGTGCAGAGACCAACAGCAGCCCCGAGGTCAAGGGGCACAGATAGTACAACAATTAACACAGCTTTAAAGCATGCCATAATTCCATATTGATCTACTGTGTCCATTTGCTGTCAGTTCTGCACCTGCTACCAGGATCATTTGTATCAGTATTTTAGTACTGTGGCTATGCACTGCAACAAAACAGAACACAAGAAAAACAGACCACCTATAGAACAAAGTGGATACCTATATGACTTTATCAAAAAGTACCTGACCACTACAGCACATTCAAAACAAGCTATGAAAAGGATCACAACTACCCATGCATCAAAACCATTTCAGAAACAAACCCAGACAATTACAACTAAATGGCATCACTGTAGCCGCAACCAACTACAGCAGGGGTGCGTCACGCGCTGGCCATGCCTATGTCTGGTTTAGCAAAGGGGAAAAAAATCACGATATGTCACCTGATGCCACCGTGATGCCACAAGTTTGACACCCCTAAACTACAGGTAATCTTCGACTTATGACCACAAAATTTCTATCGCTAAAACAAGACATTTGTTAAGTGAGTTTTGCCCCATTTTACGACTTTTCTTGCCAGAATTGTTAAATGAATCACTGCAGTTGTTAAGTTAGTAACACAGTTTTTAAGTAAATCTGGCTTCCCCATTGACTTTGCTTGTCAGAACGTCGCAAAATATGCTCACATGACCACACTGCAACTGTCATAAATATAAATTGGTGGCCAAGCATCTGAATTTTGATCACATGACCATAGGGATTCTGCAATGGTCTTGTGAAAAATTGTGCCAATCAGTGCCATTGTAACATCAAACATTAAACTGTTAAAAGTCTAGTACTACTTGTAAATCATCTTAATTAAAACAAAAGGCTTAGTAGTCTAGGAAGAAAAAACAGGAATCATCTACAATGTACAGTATAAGGACTGTAACAACCACTTTGTAGAACAGACAAGAAGAGCACATATAAGAATACCAATTCGCAATCAGAAGACACAATGAAAATTTCTTAATCTCACAACACATGGACTGGCTCAACCATTGTTTCAACTGGGAAACCTAGACCAAGCTAACTCCAAAACCATTAGGAAATTCTTGGAAGCTTGGCATTCAGAGATATCAACCAATAATAGTCACACAGAGATAAATCAATTTTACAGACCATTTAAGAGAGACCAAAAAAAAGCTAAGAAGGAAAGAAAAAGACCAGAACATGTCCTTTCCAGAAAGGTATCTCCAAGTCCATCTTCATCTTAATTTGCCTGTCATTTACTTCTATCAAGTTATCAACTCCTGGATCTGCAGATAAGTAGTGCATATAAGCAATTATTGTAATAATCTCTGATAAATATGCTGATTATCTCCCCATAACTTTTCAAATAAAAGGAAGAATGACCCCATACTAAAATATTAGAATTCTTGCCTTTCTAGTTTTGCTACAATCAGTCCACTTTTATGACCCTATATCTGCTAATATAAACCAATAAAATGTTTATGCTCCCTTTGAACAATTTGACAAATGGGTAGTGTTTCCAGTGTAATTCAACAACTTGTCTTAAACTGGAGGCCAAGAAACACCAGCAGCAGTCCTTGGGCTCCAGTTTAAGACCAGTTGTGGGATTATACAGAGACCGATTTCAAGATACCTCTTTAAGTTACAACTGAACTCTGATGCTACGTGACTTAAGGTTTATCCCAGATTATTTATCAACCTCTGAACATACAATTGCACACAGATGGCCATATCTTAAAAGCTTATTTAAAATAAGTTCTTCTAACTCTGGAATGCACTTTTATTTTAGGTCAAGGAGTAATGGGACACAAAATAAATAGTTTTTATTTCATTAAAATCTAAGAAAAAATTAATACAGCAACTCCCCATTTAGTGACTACCTTGATTAGCAACACTTTGCAATTATGATCATCATAAACAGTAGTAAAAAAATGGACCGATAAATGTGTGCACTTAAGTATTTACTTAAGTGCACACATTTATCGGTCCATTTTTTTAAAAATTCTGCACCTGACAATAATGTCAGAGTGAGAATAATGTCGGTGTAGCTGCACAAGAGAAGATGTACATGAGATGGCACCAACCAGCAAATTTTGTAGCATCTCTCTCTCTCTCTCTCTCTCTCTCTCACTCTCTCTCTTTCACTTTCTTTCTGAATGGATTACATAGCTAAATGAAGAGACATTAATGTCCAGTCATTTAGTTAACAATTTTGCTTCTGTCATATTTAAAAGGTCATTTTATAATCAAAAGGTCATAATCAAAATTGGAAATATCTTAAGGCTTCAAAGGGTCACAGATGGTCCTAGGACTTCATGTTCTGTACTTATTTGCCAATGTTTCTGAGATTTCTGCTTAACAAGCAAGAACTGATACTGGATTAAACACAACACACTGACAATGAAATGGGGACTCAGACTAGGATCAAAGCATCAAACCTACCACACAAATAAACTCATTTCAGGTTTTCAAATGTTCAGGCTTTTATTCTACTGTGGAATTTTTACAGGAAGTCATATAATGTTATTAACAATGGAATTTTGTAAATTAGATGGAATAACAGGTTTGCCTGGCATGAAGACTGTTTTTTCTTCAAGTTTCACCTTTCAAGGTTACATCTAGTTTCACCCGTTAAATGCGGGTTTGACTAGATGTTGTTCAGCAAAAACAGGTTGTTGCTGATACTGACACAAAAGCCATTTATCTGGCACAATACTGGAGGATTTTAGCTCTTTTTTTTCATGCAGCTGCTGCAGCATCCAAAAAACAGGTTGCTGCCAAAAAATAAATAAAAAGAAATGCCTCTAATCTAAAATAACAATAGAACGACAAAACTGCTATAGCTGGCACATCCTAGTACTAAGAGAGCAAAGAATTCTTTACATCAATGAAAAGCACGAATTTTACAGTTCACTATATTAGAGTTAGGAATTCTGATACTGTACAATTGGAACAAGATCAACCTGCCAATTCAAATACATTAAAATTATGGATTAATACCCTCCAACAGAAAGAAAACCCCAACCCCCATTTTTTCACTGGTCCTCAACAACTTCTTATAAGATTTAAAATTCCAAAATAAATAGTATTTCCTTCAGATGTACATCATGGTAATAGGTAACGCAGCACTCACTTTATTAATTGTAGTATTTTTTTTAGAAGTAAATACCAATATTAGAGTTACTTACAGGCTACAACATGTATTATCAATGTAAGCAGATTTAAAACACAGACTTTGTTTTCCAGCAATTAAGGAGGTAGAAATAAAAATATATCACCCCATTATTCCTCATTTGAACTACGCTATAGGTAGTCCTCGACTTACAACAGTTCATTTAGTGACCGTTCAAAGTTACAACGGCACCAAAAAAAAGTGACTATTTTTCACACATATGACCATTGCAGCATCCCCGTGTTCACCTGATCAAAAGTCAGATGCTTGGCAACGGATATGTATTTATGATGTTTGCATTGTCCCAGGGTCATGTGATCCCTTTTGCGACCTTCTGAAAGTTAATGGGGAAGCCAGATTCATTTAACAACAGTGTTACTAATTTGACAGCTGCAGTGATTATTTAACAACCGTGGCAAGAAAGGTCATAAAATGGGGGCAAAATTCACTTAACAACCATCTCACTAGCAACAGAAATCTTGGGCTTAATTGTGGTCGTAAGTCAAGGACCACTTATGTAATATTTGAAGGCTACAAGTTTTTCCTTCAATTTTTCTGCACGCTGATAAAAATAAAGCTACTCTACTGTACTTAATGTCTTTTTATTCCTTTCCTTTCACTTGCACACACAGTATGTTTACAGGGAAAAAACCCACCAGCAAGAGGATACAAGATTTATGTATGTGTGTGTTCATTTATAAACGTATAAATCGTATTTATAGGCCATATAAGTCTTAACAACTTTAGGTAGCATACAAGCTTAAAAGAATATCCAGTGCAATGAAAACACTATGAAGGCAGTATCTCATGGACTAATACATTCAATTCATTGATAAAATTGAGTTAGGCGCATACTTCCTAACTCAACACCTGGGAAGGGGTCAGGTTTTCAAGGAGACAAATGTCAGGGCCACTGGGGGAATACTATTCCACAGTGGAGATGCCACAATAGAGCAGGTTTTCTACCTAGGTCCCATCAGATGACCCTGTTTTAAAGATAGGACTTGGAACACTCTCATTCTATCAGATCTTACAGGACAGGTGCAAAAAATGGGAATAAGAGGGTCTCTCAGATAGTCAGCTTAGAGTTCACTAACTGGATGGCCACTTTACTTTGATAAGTTCTTCTATCAAAGTAAACAAAAACAATTTACTGTATATACTCGAGTATAAGCCTAGTTTTTCAGCCCTCAAAAAGGGCTGAAAAAACCACCCTCGGCTT
>JANHJO010005607.1:327599-342204 GCA_032468235.1 Pseudoxyrhopus heterurus | reverse complement strand
GCCTTGATGGGATTTGAACTGCTAAATTGCAGGCAGCTGGGAGCTGAAACTTAATTACTTTAAGTACAGCGTTTAGCGTTTAGCCCGCTGCACCATTCAAGGCTCTAAAATGCACATATTTCTCTAATGCAATGGTTCTTAACCTGAGATAAATTGTCCCCAAGAAGATAATTTGGACATATCCTTGGATAATGGAGCCATTTGTAATTGCTTGTTTGTGAGTTGAGGATCCAGTCTGGAGCCTGTTTTATGAGTTGGTGAGGCAATATATTTATTCTAGACTGGAAAAGGGAGTAAACGAAAGCCGTGGTGGTGCAGTGGTTAAAGTGCAGTATGGCAGTCAAACTCTGCCCACAACCTGGAGTTCAATCCTGATGGGGCTCAAGGTTTACTCAACCTTCCACCCTTCTGAGGTTGGTAAAATGACCCAGATTGTTAGGGGCAATATCCAAATAATGCTTCTATCTTGTAAGTCACCCAAGGAGTGCTATAAAATACCATGGGGTATTTTTATATAAGCCTAAATGCTATTGCTAAATGGGCCAAACAGCTTTAGAACCATTGTTCTAACTAACCTAAAGAATGCAGGCAAGATTGGATTTTGCACACAACTTCTGAGTATCTGTAAATTACAGTTGAAGTGTTTAAAAATTCTCTTAATGGCAGAGTATTCAATTTGACTATGCAATTAGGAAAAATGCATATAGTCTTCATATCTTAAATGTTAAAAGGCCAAAGAGGCAATACTTTACTGGATAAAGCTAAAATTAAAGTCACAATTTCCCATTTTATAGCTGCAATTAAAAGTGTTGTGTAGAATATATTCTAACTTTAAAGTGCACAGTAATTAAGATGTCAATTCTACAGAATCCTGCAAAGTTTTTGTGGAATTAATGAGGAATCATTAATGAGGAATCTAGTAGAAATACATATATTAGAATTATTTCTCCCAGCTACTAATTTGAATACTTTTCTACTTGTACAATATAATGGTAGCCTTTCCACGATGACAAGATTTTCTTTTTTATCTTTTCTTTTAGAAGATAAAGTTAAACAACTGATGTTAGAAGGTGTATCTGAAGAATGTGCTCAGAGCTTTCTTTGGGACTCCAATGTCCGTAAGAGCGTCACAGACCATAAAATGTCAGAACAGGTAGTTTTCACTATATTAACAAACCCCATTACTAAATCTCTATGTTTATGCAAAAATTATAAGCTGAATTTTTTCCTAGGCCATTTGCATTTATATCCAGGAGTATTGCTGTAATAGATCATTGAACTTAGATTTAAAAAAAAATTACACTAAGAATCTTGCCTGGTCCATGAGCTTTCCTTGGGTGAATGAACTTTTGTTTTTTTAGCTCCTGAAATCCTATCTGAGTCTATTTTTAGGTGGGAAACACACAAAAGTTGTTATAAAGCCATTCATGTGTGACATGACTTGGTTCAATTTGCACATTATCCCACTTTCTGTGGGTCTTTTGTATCCTCCACAACATTAAATACTGATTGAGATCTGCAATGTCTAGTAATATGCTTATAAATTAAAATTTTCTGCTGTATTTTACATGTTGTGGATGGTGTTGACTAAGTTATAGGATGATGTCCTTTCAAGAATTATGCTGCTGCTTTAATCAGTTGGTTAACCTCAACATCAACAAGAACTATTTCTGCTCATTTAAACAAAAAAAATTACATTCCTTCTGTCTTGCCTCTGAGGACTCAAATAATATATATAGGACATCTAGGCAGTACAGACAACGAGACCCCTACCTGCTGAGCTACAACATCTCATGTTCTCCCCATGTATGTTTATGTTAACATGAAAATTGCACATTGCAAAGGACAGTTATGGCCATTGGAGGACTGCCATGGATGGCAACTACCAACCATATATTTTCAGTGTTTCGTTCCCTTTCTCATTTATATTCTGCAGTCCTCTTACAGATAGTCCTCAACTTATGACCACAATTGAGCCCAACATTTCGGTTCTTAAGGGAGACATTTGTGAAATGAATTTTCCCCTCATTATAGGACCTTTCTTGACACGGTTGTTAAGTGAATCACTGCAGTTGTTAAGTTAGTAACATGTTTGTTAGGTGAATCTGGCTTCCCCATTGACTTTGCTTGTCAGAAGGACACAGAAGGTGATCACATGACCCCGGGACACGGCAACCGTCATAAATAGGGGTCGGTTACCAAGCGTTTGAATGTTGATGATGCAATCATGGGATGCTGCCGTGGTTGTAGGCGTGACAAACGATCACAAGTCACTTTTGATGTCATTGTAACTTTGAACGGTCACTGAATGAAAGGTTGTAAGTTGAGGACTATCTGTACTAACTACACTGTGTAATTCTGGGAGTAGCAGTTCTCACCGTATCACAAGAAGGTTGAGGAAGGCTGCTCCAGCCAAACCAGCCTAAAATCGTTGCTGAGTGTCCTGTTTCTAGCCACACACAAATGTTATAAAACCTGCTGAATGTTTTACTTTTATATAATGTAGCTGGTAATCCAGGGGTCTCCGACCTTGGCAAGTTGAAGACTTCTTTGCTGGCTGGGGAATTCTGGGAGTTGAAGTCCACCAGGTTTCAACTTGCCAAGGTTGGAGACCCTTGTGCTAATCAGTATTGGTTCCCAGAAAATACAGTTTTGCTTTATTTTTGTGCCCCAACTTCTGAAACTGGCTTTGCTTTAACTTCAGCATCACATAGGGATACATGTGATATTCAGTATCTCTTAAGAAATTGCATGGAGGCCAGAGGCAAATGTAGATTTGCGTGCTCGTTTACCACTTCATCAGCCTGGTTTCTGTGGCCTGGTAGTGGTCCGGGGGGTTGGGAACCTCTGATATACAGCTCACCATAACAAGCTCTGACTTATTTTTGAAATATCTTTTAAATCCAAACTTCACAGCACTTTGTCCTCCTTTTTCGTCCCAGGATTTGAATCATCTGAGAAGTAAACTTTTAGTACCAGGATCGCATCTTGATTTGGGCCTGCGAGAATCCAAGATTCCTATACTATTGGTTCAACAGCCTGGAAAATTGCTTGGAGACGATCGATTGGGATGGGGAAGTGGCTGGGATATTTATCTGCCCAAAGGTTGGGGCATGGCCTTCTGGCTGCCTTTTGTAAGTGATGTTTCAAAGTGAAATAAGGAGAAATTAACATAAATTATGTAATGTATAACCTCAGGATGCTTGGTGCTCCAAGAAGAGTTTGCTTTATATTTTCCATCGAAAGTTCATATATACTTCTATATATAACTGCAAGTTCTTTTCTAATTTTATTGTGGAAACCAAAGGAACTACAGTCTAACATGCATGCATGCATATATTTATTTCCTTGAATCAGGTTGTGCTCCTTTTTCACAGAAAAATATAGGGTAACTTTAAGTTATAGGTGTCTTGTAAAAATTGTAAAAATTGTTTACATTCAAATTCTATTTTCTCGTAAAATTGTAAATGAATTCAAAAGTTATTTTTATAATATACAGTATATACAAATGCAAATATGTATTGGCAAGCTATTTCTCTGGACATCCATTTTTGCAAATGTGTTAGTAAATAACAATTGTGATTTTCCCCATAAGATACAAAAAAGCTTCTGTATTTCTTTATCTCACCCATGCTTGCATATAGATATAGTGTATAGTATAGAGCAGTGATGGCAAACCTATGGCACGCATGCCCAAAGTGGCACGCGGAGCCATGTCACCTGGCACGCCAGCCATTGCCCAGCCCAACTCCACTGTGCATGTGCGTGCTCCCCCCGCAAACGCATGCGCCCCCCGCGATTTCTAGGGGGGGGAAGCCGAAAAACAGCTGTTTTTCAGTTCTTTTTTTCCCTAGAAATCCCGGGGGTCGGGTGCACGTGTGGGGGGCCACGTGTTGCATTGTGGGTGCAGGGGCACGCGATTTGGCACGCGAACCAAAAAAGATTCGCCATCACTGGTATAGAGAACATCTAAAAGTGCAAAAATGCAACTCCAAAGTAGCAACAGATATAAATCTAGAATAATTGTTTTTAATTTAAATGCAGCATTTTAAAGGTAAATAATTGTACTCAAGAAAGCAAGTAAACTGAACATGTGAAAAAAGAAAATAGTTTTTCACCACAATTTTTAACCTTTGCCCATGGAACATACGTAAGAAAACCAAAAGTGAAGGCGTTTGTTTGACTCCATATAAACTGAATGAGAATAATTTTTATCTTACCAGCATCCAAGACCATGTCATTGCCTTGCCTTGTAGATCTATCAAGGTGCAAGAGTCGGTGGCTTGCAAGAAGCTTTGAAGCACTCCCTGTATAAGGGGACACCCCATGTTCCTCATGATTATCCAGACTGTCCTGCTGGTAGTCAGTTTGCAAGAGGACTAGAGGAGAATCTCCTTGAGAAGTTTAAAAGGTAAACATCTCACTGAGGTGTTGCGATCAACAAATCTGGTCCTGTAACATGCAGTAGCATTTTATAACTCTGTGTGCACCAATGGAATGATGGTGATGATGATGTTTATACTTTTTTTTCCCTTTCAAATAAAGATCCCGAAAGGGGGTAAAGATAAAATAAATGTAGACAGACATATTATAGAATGGTATCGTCAGAGGTGCTATTCAGCCAGTTCTGACAGGTTCCAGAGAACCGGTAGCGATAATTCGGAGAACCGGCAAATACCACCTCTGATTGGCCACCACATAGCCACGTCCACCAAGCCACGCCCACAGAACTGGTAGTAAAAAAATTTGAATCCCACCACTGGGTATCGTGATTACATTTATTTGGAAAATAGTCTCTAAAATGCGCTCATTTGCAATAAGTAGCTGCGATTCAATTTTTTCCTAGCTTGTGAATGGATGGAAGCCCATTCCTGAAGCTATTTGGGGATTTTTAGAAGTAGTCTGTTGGGTATCATATGATTCGGACATAATTCCTTTTATATTTGCAGAATTTATTTGAGTGTGTAAAGTAGTTTACCTTTGTGTTTTTATAATAGAACCACAGACTTTAGTGTGTCAGGACATCTAGATTCACCAGTTTTTGGGACTGGAGGTGATTTAGAATGAGCCATAGTAGTAAGGAGTGAATTCATTCTGGCATACTTGGAAGTATCTTAATATGAAAGCCAGCTCAGTGATGGGAAAATGAAGTCTCACTGTTCATCACATTGAAAAATGTCCAGTGTGAATAAAGCTTCTGGTTTTATCAGGGACTTGCATGGACATGAAAAATTATTTTTTATGATCTGTTATACGTGCAAACATGTATTTTGCAGCTCAATATATAACTGAAGAGGAAAACAATTTTAAAAATAGGTTTTTGTAGGAATAGATAATTTCATGGGCTTTGCTGCTAAATAGAAAGTGTTTTTTTATTATTATTATCATAGGCGACCTCCTGCAAAAAGAGCCAATTATATTAAACATGGGACCTTGGCTCCATTCCTCTGTCCATGGGATAAACTCACACAGGATTGGGAGACTAGATACAAAGTCCATATGAAGTCCACACAGATACCAGCTTTGGACAGGGAAGATTGTGTGTCTGAAGAACGTGTCCTTGGTGGTCCTAGCTCTACAACAAGTACAGTAGATGCTCCAACAAGCAAAGCAGACCAGCAAATAGATACATGCTGTCAAATTATGCAAGTGGCAAATGAGGAAAAGGCAATAGATCCATGCAAAACAGATGACGTCATTTCAAATCAGGCCTTCTGCATTCTCAGGTATGTAAAACAAATGTGTCCCTTCTCAATCACCCTCGGGTAATTAACTTACATGCTGCGTGAATCCCTAAAATGCATTTGTCTTGAAGAAAAAAAAACTAGATATAGAGCAAATCATCGTCTTCAGGATACAAAATTTTCACTTTAGCCAAGGTAGATCTTTCTGCTTTCTGACTTTTCTTCAGTTGCCTGAAATTACAGGAACTAGTTGTAAAACTTTGTCAATACAATACAATTGTTGAGTTTCTGCATCGCCCTGCCATTCCTTATGCACATAAAGAAATACTTTAGGATGGATTGTCAGTAGCAAGAACTACATACTGTTTGCTACTCCTTAGATATTTTAAAGATCGAACATGCCAAACTTGCATCCATCCATTTTACTAAATTCAAACACATAATTTAGAAATGTGAACTTCATTTGTGCATAGAGCATATACTATTATTTTGTCATTTACCATATATACTCGAGTATAAGCTGAGTTTTTCAGCCCTCAAAAAGGCTGAAACCACCCTCGGCTTATACTCGAGTCAACTAATTTTTGGGGCTAAATTGATGCGTGCGCGGTGTGCGCCAAATGCGCGCTGTGCGGGCATCAATTTAGCCCTGAAAATCAATTGATTTAGCTACCGGTTTGGTGATCCGGAAGGTAAATTTAGCTAAATTGGCTTGTTTTTGGGCCGAAATTGATGCGGACACAGTGCACGCTGCGCACGCATCAATTTGGGCCTGAAAACGATTTAGCTAAATTTAGCTACCTGTTGGCCCAAATCGGTAGCTAAATCGGCCCATTTTGGGGCTCAAATTGATGTGCGCGCAGCGCGCGCTGCATCCACATCAATCTCGGCCCAAAAACGGGCCAATTTAGCTAAATTTAGCCCCGAAAATTAGTAAAAGCTGACTTGAGTATACTCAGATCAATAATTTTACCCAGTTTTCCTGGGTAAAATTAGGACCTCGGCTTATACTCGAGTATATACGGTATGTTAGTATAGTACAGAGGAAAGCAACATGCAGGTCACATAGAGCCCTGCGTGTCCCATATTTGCCACCTCCAAGCCCCCCTCTTAGGGTGATGCAGCTGGAAGTTGATGGAGGAAGGGCCCAGCATCACAAAGGATTCACTCTACACATTGATCCAGAAATTAATGATATTTTTGCCCAGCATATTGTGTGAACCCAGACTATATGTTGATCTGTTAATAATAATTAGTAATAACAATCCTGCAATAAAATCTTTAACATCATCAAACCAGAACATCTGCCTATCCTAGGTCCTTGGGAAGGACTTGATAGGTGCGTAAAAATGCCAAATTAGTCTAAACATCTAGTTGACTGTATAACCAATCATAATAATACAGTAGTAGTTATATTTTGTCTCCTTCAAGATAGTGTACATAACATTCTTTCCTACATTTCCCACACAACAACCATCTTATGAGGTAGTTGGACTAAGAGTAATTGGCCCAAACTCTTCTACTGAGCTTTTGTGCCTGAGGGTGAAATTGAAAGTACTCTTCCTGGTCCTAGTCAACCCAGAAAATTAGATTAATTCATAAGTCTTGGTTTAAATTAACAATAGGTCTCAGCAAGATAAAAAAAATCAATGAAATATTTTAAATTTTGAATAAATTCTGTTCCATGAAGTCAAAGTAAATACAGCCGACACATATGCAAACTTAGAAAGTTCAGAAGTAATGATGTAACAATCTCTGATGAATAGCAATAGCAATTAGACTTATATATACAGCTCCATAGTGCTTTATACCACACCACTCTCTGAGCAGTTTACAATGTCAACATATTGCACCCAACAACCTGGTCCACATGTTATCATCCTCAGAAGTATGGAAGGCTGAATCAACCTTGAACCAGTCAGAATCAAATTTCTAGTGTGCGGGCAGAGTTAGCCTGCAATATTGCATTCTAACCACTGCATCACCTAGCTCTTATGACTATCTCATACAATGAATTAAATTACCTTGAGTGCTCATCCTTTTTTTTACTTATTATTTTATAGCCAAATTGGCATCACCCAATCAAAAGAAAGAAGTGTTGATGGACTATAGAGCACCTAGATTTTCCAGAAAAAGAGAAACACTTTGCATTTTATTACATTTAAGTGCAGTTTATGTGCCACTCATTCTCCCACAAGGTTTTAAATAATTTAATATATTTGGGTATAAATGCTATACATGAGAGTACATGTATTGAGAGTACTGTCTACGAAGGAGAAAAATACAATGAAACGAGAAGGTGGAAACGTGGAATAAATTATTCTAGAAAAAACATGACTGAGTAGCTGGTTAGAGTCTGAACTGGGAGCACTCCATATTCTCCAGAGTTCTTAATATTTTACTTTTTTCATTAACTAGAAAAATATTGTATCCTCTCAACAGGACCAAAAAATTATTAAGGCAAATATCATTTTGGTGTCATCCTACATCTGGCAAAAGGCGATACCGACAGCATTGTGCTTCCAAAATGAATGAGAAAGAACTAGCTGAAGATACCCTAATGTCTATTAATCAACATTATCCCAGGGCCCTAATATGGGTGAGCTTGTCCCTACTCAGAAAAGGAAATCCTGAATTACACACAATGATTTGCATTCCAGAAAAGGATGACTTGCTTCAGCTCGACAATGACCAGCATTTTTGTGGCCCTCAGGAACCTAAGCACAAGGACCAATTTAAAAACAAGCTGTGGAAACGAAAGGGAAAAATAAAGAAAGCGAATGATGGGAAGATAATAGAAAAGAGTGCCTTGAAACAGGAAGACCTAGTTTTAGGGTTATGGCCTCATCCTCTACCAGATGTTGTATCTCACTGCTCCAGAGTTCTCTTAGGCTTTGTCACTCAAGGGGACTTCTCATTAGCCTCTGGCTGTGGTGAAGCTCTTGGCTTTGTAAGTCTGACAGGTTTGCTGCAAATGTTGATTGATCAGCCGGCAGACAAGAAGGGGCTTGTACTGTTGAGAAACCCAGCTTCGTTACAGTACAGATTTGCTAGGCTTAGTGTTGAAGTTTAATTTGCCTTGAACTTCAATATAACATTTAAGGTTACTAAAAGACAATGTGCAGTAAACACACACAGTTTCCCTCATTTAGACTCAAGCCTTCCAAAAACCAATGCCACCTTTGTTTATATGTAACACCAAACAGGCTTTAAAAACCTGTGTCCATGGTTGATACAAGTACCCATTTCCATTATTCAGGGGGATATAAATTTTCTGAAAATGTATACATGCGTTTAAAAGTTGCTTTAAAAGAAACTGGTATTCACTCTCTGTTTAAACAAGGGGTTCCTCCCCATTGCCTGAAACTGCTAGCTTTGACAATTTAGATAATATCCTTTTGAATATATTGCTAGAGCTGACAGTGGATTATGGACTCCATATAAGAGAGTTCTACCCGAAAATAGCACGATGGTACAATATTACTTTCCATGCTTTGTCTGAATTTGACACAACATTGAATGAAACCAAAATTAATAAAGCTATGGATTGCTAAATGCATGAAGGATTGGGCTACCCATTTTAGCCTTGGCTGTTCTGAGCAAATTATGCTTATGTAGTTATCGTCTACTTTGGAGAAGTCTTCACAATGTTCATGAGAAGGTAATTTGGCTTCTCTCTCAAACTCTGCCGTTTTCCATGATTGGAAGGTGGAATTGCATTACTTTTGTCTCAAAGGCATACTGTTTTGATGGTAATGAGACATTCTATTCAGCATATTAGAATGTTTTAAAGGCAATAAACATTCTTACAACAGAAGATTAGTGTTTGTGCTTGTGTCTGTCTATATGCATTGTATTTGAATTCTCATGTGAAGATAAATTGTGAAGTTTTCCTCTTCCCTCCCAGGATGGCTCTGTTACTTGATATAGAAACAGTTGAATTCCTTATGTGATTTCAAATTGTTGAATTCAGATCTTAAATAATATTTGAGTTTTTGTTTAAGATATAGTAGAATTACCAATAACATGCATGTGTGTCTGAAGATTTGAATCCGACTATAATGGAAAATATATAGTAGTGGCATTGTCACTTTTTAACTGCCAAAAAGAATGAAAGGAACCCTTCTATGATGTTGGGAATTTAAGTTTTACTTGAATCATAAGCTTTATTTTATATTAAGATGGATAACAACACATATGCATGGACTCTTGGTTTTAAATATTTACATTCATTTTGATGGATTTAGCTTTTTTGCCCTTGATCTTCCTTTGATGAAAGAGCCACTTTTTCAAACAATGTTCAGCTATTTTTTAGTATAATTCTGTAAGGACATGTTTTTTTCATTGACAACACAAATGTATGTTAAGACAGTACATGAAACAGATGTATCTTGTTCTCTATTTTAAGATTCTGTTAAATTTTTATTGTATAAATAGCAGATTTTTTGTTTAAATAGCTAGCACCTTTTGTAAAAAGTTCGAATTAATTTTTTTAAAAAAAAATACAAGGTAAGTAAGCTTCCAAGCTTTGAGCTTTAAAAAAACAGATTTACTTATGTTTTTTTCCCCAAGAGTTTGTAGTGATTTATATGGCTCTCTCCTTTTTTCTGTGTAGCAACAATTTGTTACAAGAGGAAAGATTGGCTGGATTCCAGTATCTGCTAAGCCATAACAGCTTTGCTTGGTTTTGACTTCCGTGCTCTATAAATTGTGGTTTATTGCCAATTTTAGTGTGCGAACTTAGTCAGTTGTGCATTGATCAGTGAACCATGGTTTAGAAAGCATAGTGTGTCCAACATGTAAACCATTGAGTGATGGACTATTGGTTTAAGGACAAACAGTGGCTGAATTGCGTTTTGAACATTTTGCCCAGACAAGGTTGGTTCCTTCAAATGTATTGGATTTCAATTTCTCCAATTTTCAAGAAATTTCAGAATTAAGCTAATTTAAATCCCTCACATCCCAAGAGAATCAACTTGGCTGCTGTAGCCATGCCTCTATTCCGTAAGCTGAATCAGAGTTTTAAATGTTTGAGCTAAAGGTATTGTTTCTTCATATTTTACTTGCAATTTTAAAAGAAGTGCAGATATTTTAAATCATTGTATAATTTAAAACTGTGCTATAGATAGACTTTAAATGTAGGCCAAATCCTGAAATCAAATAAATGCATTCTAGGAAGAAATTACTAATAGTCTTTTCCAGAGTCTGTCTTTGCAATTTTTGATAAGCTTTTTAGTACAGTTATTATCTGCTAATTAGCTACTTTATTTTTAAGAAAAATGTATTTTTCTAAGTAACCAACTTTTCTGTTTGGTTCATAGAAGGA
This sequence comes from Pseudoxyrhopus heterurus, assembly GCA_032468235.1. Classification (NCBI taxonomy): domain Eukaryota; kingdom Metazoa; phylum Chordata; class Lepidosauria; order Squamata; genus Pseudoxyrhopus; species Pseudoxyrhopus heterurus. The sequence continues at coordinate 331,194 of JANHJO010005607.1, read as the reverse complement.
TATTTCTCCTTGTGATAAACCTGTCACAATTCTATAGACAACAATATAAACGAGAACATTAATTATACTAATTTAGCATGCTTTGCATTAACAATATCATAGATAGTCACAAGGTGATATTTGGTAAAAACTAAAATCTTTTTTTTCCTTTCTGCAAAAGTGCACTTCCATGCATGTATAGTTAATTCTTCCAATACTGAAACAGGCCACAAGGTGTCCCCATAGGAAAAACAATGCTCTACTACACTATTTTGCCTCTCATAAGTTTGTAGGCAAATGCATCAAAAAGGATGTATGCAAATAAATCTTTTTAAAATACTTTAAAAGTGTGTTTCTTATAGTAACAATATTGCATTCAATTAATATTCCATATTTCATTTTACTCATTAATGGTTCTTTCCTTCCTTCTTTCAACTCGGGACACTTTTTTCACTTATTGGCATGTACTCCAAATACACCGAGATAATAAATCAAGAGCAGTCAGTTATTAGATTTTTCAATTTACTACCTTAAAGAGGGATTAAAACAGTTTTCTAAGTCCTACTGCTAAGTTTTTCCCTTTTCCCCTAGCCAATTCTCAGTGCAGGAATGGATGACTTGAAGTAAAGGAAACAGTGAAGGCGAGATCAAGAATAGGCTTATTTTCCCCGTTTCTCATATCTTTCCTATTTGTTGCATTTATTCCATTAGCTTACTTTTCCCCAAACTGTTCTTCAGGTATGTTATAATTTATATCATCTCAAGCAAGCTTCCAGCCTGGCTTTATACTTTTTCTTAATTAAAAAGGCTGGTTAAAGATATACTGAAACAAGTTAATTCATGTAAACTTTCCACCCCCCCAAATATTCTCTGCATTTTTGTTGCAATTCAGTGCTGACTCACATTTTTCCAACCCAGATATGGTAGTCCTATCTCTTTGATTCAAAAGGTTGATTCCAAAATGGATAAATATAAATATATGAGTGCTAATATGGGCCAGTAATAATTTATAGATTTAGGCCAAGGAAGCCTAAATCTATACATATAAGGGGGGGGGGGGGAAATGTAAGTATTTTTTCTCTCCCTTGTGCATCTTAATTGTAAAGCCTCTAGTAGTTCACATTAAGGATCCCCATTCTTTCAGACGATGTTGCAAGATGATTTAGAGTGGTTGTAGGTAAACTGTTGAGATTTCTTTAAAAAGGCATTTTTTTCTGGGCCTGAGCATTAGCTCTGATCCCAGAAAAGTTTATGTTTGAATTAAGGATAAATGTATTTAAATTTCTTTAACTTTATTTTACAAATGTTCTTTGGAAGCTGTTCAGAAGTTTATTTTTTTTCTCCATAAAGTATATGCAATAATATAACTACAAACGCTGTAAAGTTTCCAAACAACCATTAAGTGCACATTATTTTTTAAAAAAATATATTCAAAATCTTGTCTAATCTATTTTATAAAAAGTAAATCCTTGACGGATGTATTTAAAACCATCTTAATAAAATAGGATTTTAAAAATATAATAACTGGTAACATTACTGGAGCATTATAAGATATATGTGTGCATTCAATTAAAGATTAAAATACTAAAAAAAAAGTAATCCAGCTAGGAAGAACTCTGATTTGGAGCTGGAAAAAAAAATATTCGTGGTGAAGGATTTAAGTCTCATATCTCACTAAACATTTAACATGTAAGTTTATATGTGATTTCTAAGGGAATTCATTCAGCTGGGAAATATTTTGCTATAACAGGATCATCACTTGATTAAAATCTTCAAGTAAAATGAAGACAAACATTTGAAATACCTATGTTGAAACATCTGGATATTCCTTTAGTGACAGTAATTCAAACATGTGTATGGTTATTAGAACAGTCAATAATCAATAGTAAAAAGATGCCCTTCTAGGCCCTTTATTTTACTATAAATTTTAAGACTTGTTAGTAAAAATTACTATATCCCTGGCAGAGTTTGATTTTCAACTAATATATATTATAGGTGATGAGTTCATTTGCTGGCCAAAATTGTTTTTCCTGTGCCAAAGTATATGAATTTCTTCTTAAAAATAAAAAAACAAGATTTTAATGTTTTAATTTTTTCAGTAAATATCCGAACCTTTAAAATAAAACTTGAAAAACAAATCAACAATCTATAGTAGTCTTTTAAAAAAAACTACATAAACAGAACAAACAAACAGAAAGCTATTACTCCTAGAACCTCTGGATGAAATAAACTGAAAATAGAACTGAAGAAGCTTCTTGGATGAGAAGAGAAACATTTTCAAAAAACAACAAGAAAGTCCAGTTGCCTTTTGGAAAAAGCACCTTTGGGACAATTCCAACATACTTGTGCCAGATTAGAAGAAACTATCCTGGATTAGCTTCCAGTCCCAGTAAAGTGTTAAGATTTCTTTTTGGTCTTTTATCATTGGCACAGCTGATGGCTAAGACGTCAAAGAACTATTTTAAAAAACTGGCACCTCTTTCACACTGGTTCCTTTAACGTGAGGCATACTACAGGATACCACAATGGACTTTAAGGCCAGCATATGATTGCAATGCACAGTTTAGACTTCGTGTTGCCTGTCATGAACTGTGCTCATGCACACATTGATTTTGAACTCTGCTTAATCAGATCAGTTTATCTGATTTAAACGTATGCTTTCTTTTATTTGGGAGTAGTTTTTTTTCTGGAGGTGTGCTAAGACCAGGACCTGTGTTAATATTTTCAAACATATGATGACTTTCTAAAGACGTGACTGTCTTCTGTACTATTGCAGATTGTGGTGTTCTAGTCGGCTGCTAGATTAAAGAGTTAACAAAAGATATAACTTCTTTCTGCAAGCCATTTTGTCAGCATATTAATTGTATCCAGGCTTTCTAAATACTTTCAGAGTGCAATAGCTCTTGTAAGTCAGTTGGCAAATATATCAAGGGTCTCAAAATTGTATCTCAAAAAATGTATCAAATTAGCTAAGAACTATAACCAGATCTTTCCAAAAGAAAGCAGATGAAAAAAAGGCATGGGAACATTGAGGAAAGCCCAGGGAAGCAGTTCAACATATTCTGCAATCAGATTTTTTAAAATCTACTTTTAATCCTACAGGAAGTATGCTGATTGTAGCTGTAAGCAACCTTTTAAACCCATTTGTTGGCCCATTATCCAGGGGGACTTGACTACTAATGTCAAATGCATGTGGAATCTGATTAGCTGAGTTGTCTTTATGAAATCTATTTGTTCGAGGTAACTTTGTACATTAATGGGAACAAGGGACTGGAAGTGCATCCATCCATTGCTTTCCACCCATGGGCTGCCATCTTCTGATGTACCAGAAGAACAGACATAAATAGTTAATGACTCTGGTTTAACTCATTAGGGGGGATCTCAAGGGATCAGGTTCATGGGCTATATCATATCTCTTTCTCAATTCCCGCCTTTCTTTACCAGCTCTTGCAGATTAAAAGGAAAGCACAACTCTGAGGCTGGTAGAGTCTATATTCCAATAAAATAGTAAGCAATAGGTTAATAGTAGTGTTGAGAGTCAGATCCTGAAAATGAAACTCAAATACTTTGGCCACCTCATGAGAAGGAAGGACTCACTGGAGAAGAGCCTAATGCT
>JANHJO010005607.1:185450-201394 GCA_032468235.1 Pseudoxyrhopus heterurus | reverse complement strand
TGCTGTCTAGATTTGCCATAGCTTTCCTCCCCAGGAGCAAGCGTCTTTTAATTTCTTGACTGCAGTCCCCATCTGCAATGATCTTGGAGCCCAGGAAAATAAAATAAAATAAAAACATACAACGATGTAAAAAGCAGAGAGAGTTAAGATAGAATTAAGACTAATGTTAAAAATTAAGGTTAGAAAATGATAAAGAAGCAGGGGAAATGTCTTCAACCCACCCGCCCAGGGTGGTATATCACTCTAGAAGGGGAGGCATCTCATCATCTCTGGGAGTAAGATATTCCAAAAGTTAGGGGTAATGACAGAGAAGGCTCTCTTCCTAGATCTCACTAGTTGGAATTATTTAACTAATGGGATCTGCAATATGCTCTCCCTGCCTGACCAAGAGGAACAGGTTGATGTAATTAGGGCAAGACGGTTCTTCAGGTAACCTGGCCCTGTGCCATGAAGGGCTTTCAAGGTAATAACCAACACCTTGAATTGGATCTGGAGTCTGGACCCAACTGACAAACCATGTGTAAATAACGTCATTCAAATGGGTATCTCAATAACATTTAAATATCATGCTGCGATTTACATTGTTTGCTTTTTCCTTTGTCTCGTCTTTGTCTCTACTTTTGAAAGGTAGTAAGCTATGTAAGTAGTGGTTTTGCTTTTGCTCAAGTCAGCTCAGCAAGCTGCTAATATTTTGTTGGAAGCCTGGTGTGTGCTGTACTTGTTTGCACACTTAATACTTTCTTTGCTGAAGCTTCGAAGTGATTTGGTTGCTTTAAGTGAGTCAGATTTTGGCCACGACATTAAAATTCTCCACACGTTTGATACATTCTGTATCTCAGACCTCGAGATGAGGAAGGCTAGATAATATTTAAAGATGAGTTACAGATTGCAGAACTTAGTTTGGCTTTGATATAAATTGATGGGATTAAATATTACTGGGTGAAAGCTATATATTCAATTCTACTCTGAGTTATTTCCTTACAAGGAAATGTTTAGCTGAACATTTCCTTGTAAGATTGGGAAGTAAAAATGAAAAAGATTCCAGAAGAAGCAAATGTATCACTACCAATAAAAGTATGTTATTAAAACAGGTACTACGTTCATGTAGTCACCTGGAATCGTTTGATTGAAGGACACCTTTACCTTTAGCCTTGGTTAATGAATTCTTTTGGAAAAAGTTTTAAACAGGTAGAACAATTTTATCTCATGATCCATACATAGCTTTATGTTTGACTTCTACGATTTGTTTTTTTCAATTGTTAATCAAGTCAGCCTTATTCTGGACATATTTTCCAGATCGTTGGGGACAAAATGCTGGTTCTGTAAGCTGCTTAGAGAGTGCTGCAGAGCACTATGATGCGGTACAGAAGTCTAAGTGCTATTGCTATTGCTGTTTCACCTATTTATTAAATAATCAAGTTATTGACATCAATATGGATGGGGCTAAAACATCATCGATAGCTTGGCAAATTTCATACTTTCAATCTATTGGGAATTTGTTATTTTAAGGGGAGAAACATGAGAAGCATTGTCTCTATTCCAAAGAGAACAATGTGGCCAACCTACTGAAGGTAGTAGTGAAGCATTTATGTGAAGTAGGAAGGAGTGAGGAGGAAGATTATTGCCATGAAACTCTCTCCCAAGCTCTCTTATAAAGCAAATAACGAACCTGTAACTATAGTATTTGGGGGGTGGGGGCTGACGGGGGCACCCACAGCTGTTTACAGCCAAAGTTTCCATACCTATCCATCTGCCCTCTTCACCTTTTTCACGGGCTTTGAATAAGATGTTAACTGCTGAGATGACAGTAGAATGAAACTGCCCCCAATAAAACATTTCTCTATTAGAAAGGAGTTACTGCCTTTGTTGTCAATTCCACTGCATGTAAGAAACATTTCTAGCTGCAAATTGGTTTACTATTGACTTCCTTAAAATAATCCGTGAATTTTGTTCACAATCTCTTTATTTAACACAGTTTCTGAGATACCACTCTGATTTTCAAACAGCAGACTAAACATGATTTCCATTGGTGTCTTCCGGAGAAAACTTTAATGCATAGACTTCTCATTAAAACAAACCATATTCTAAGCAAAGTTGACAGGCTTTTGCGTCAGTTCTAAGACGTGCACATATACAATTAAATACTTCAATTTCAATCGCAATTTCTCCCCAGTAAGCACATCTAAGGCTGTACCTAAACGACAATTCCAGGCATGTTTATTCAAAAGTAAATCCCTCCAAGTTCAATTGAACATTGTCAGGTAAGTGTGTTTACTACAGGTAGTCCTCGACTTACAACAGTTCTTTAGTGACTGTTCAAAGTTACAATGGCACTGAAAAAAGCGATTTATGACTGTTTTTCACAGTTACTTTGCAGCATCCCCATGATCATGTGATCAAAATTCAGATGCTTGGCAACTAGTTCATACTTATGTTGTAGCATCCTAGTTGTAGCATCCCAGGGTCATTTTATCACTTTTTGAGACCTTCTGACAAGCGAAGTCAATAGGGAAGCCAGATTCACTTAACAACCGAGATACTTACTTATCAACCACAGGGATTCACTTAACAACTGTGACAAGACAGGTCATAAAATGGGGAAAAAGTCACTTAATGAATGTCTCACTTAACAACATACATTTTGGGCTGAATTGTGGTCATAAGTCGAGGACTACCTGTACTCTGCAGTTTAAAAAAGCTAGTTAAAATGACACAACTTCAGGCATTGATGGAAAATAGCTTTTTATTCAAAATGGTAACAAACATTTATCTTTCAGGGTTCGGGGAAATTGTACTTTAGAACAGTAAAACTTTTATATACGAGACAGGAAACAAACCATAAACCAAATTGAGTTAAAATTTCACAAGGTCTATACTAGAATTATTGCAAGTTTTAATTAAAAAAAGTATTTTACAAAAATGTATATTTTTAGTAGAAATAAAAGTTGTTGTGGGCACAAGTAAGGTTATGTTTCAGTAAACGTTAATAAATATGAAATAATAAAAAGGTCAATTGCATATAACTCCTATCCCTAAATTTGATTATTATACAACTTGTTGCCTTGGTCAGTTAACAATAATAAAATCAAATTATCTGCTCAAACTGACTATATTAATAGTATAACTGTAGAGAAATTCAGGGAATTCCAAATATTATATTTTGTCTGCTACTTTCCACAATCTCATTTGCTTTAGAATAAACCTTTAATCTATTAGTATTCACTAGAGTTCCATTCTTCTGGAATGAGAGGGAAAGGGTGATTCTCACTGGCCCAAACAGGATGCAACATTTGCAGCTTCTGAAGCAAAGATATATAAAGGTTATTTCATTTTATCCTAAGAATGATCACTCCTCCTCTAGCTAACATCTCTCAGCTTAACTTACAATAAAAGCACAAATTGTCTATATAAATCAAATTTGAAACACAATAAAACTATCAACAATTATCATTTAAAACACCAATCAATTATAAGCAGCAGAGGCTAAAGCAAACATCACAAAAAATAAAATATATTGGAAATAAAAAATATAGTTGTGCCCATGCTTTCAATCCTGGCTTTGTCTTTTCCTGTCTTGATATATTGCAATTAACTCAGAAAGTCTTCACATAGTCATGGGTTTTGATTATGTTTGTACCTGGAAACTATAGCTAGGTTCAGAGCAAGACAGATTCTGAAATGACAGTTTGCAACTGTTTTTACATTTTTGGCTTGTTCTGAACCTTAGTTTGTTATCTGGATGCAATGCAAAACTATGGTTATAGTTACTGAAAACTTCTTGGGTAACTCTGGCAAGTCAAGAAGGACAGTATGAGGAAAGAGTGAAGATTGTGCATATCTTATACCAAAATGTACATGTCAAATCTATGTTAGTATCTAAGCAGAGATCTTTCCAAGTGCTATGTGTATGTCTTAGCCTGGCAGTTGGCTTTAGTATTGTCTTTCTGGATTTCACTGTATTAGTAATAATAATCAAAGCAATACCAAAAAAAAGAATCAAGTAATTTTTAATTGGTTAAATTGCATAAGGCACACCAGGAAAAGCCAAGGCTGATGACCTGATTAATCTTTTTTGGTATTTTTCACGGATCGGGAAAAAAGGTGATTTAGACATTCATTATTTTAATGTACAAGATTTCAGAATGCTCTGCAAAACTGAGGACATTAAAGAAAGTTTCTTGTTGGACAAATCTTACTTGGGACTAATCTAAATAACTAACCTCATTAGACTGAACACATTCACTCCTAGCTCTCTATGAAACAATGGGATTCTGAACTCCTTGTCACTAGCAGTGAATGTTGGTCTTTCCACTAAGTCAGTGATGTCGAACCTTTTTCGGTCCGCATGCCAAATCGCTTGCGCTTGCGTGTTCCCACGTGCCCCCACCCGCAATGCAAGATGTGCCCCCCTGCGATGCGCATGCGACCCCATGCATGCGACCCCCCCGCGCATGCGTGCATGACCCCCGGGATTTCTAGGGAAAAAAAGAGCCGAAAAACAGCTGTTTTTTGGCTCATTTTTCCCCGGAGGTCGCGCACGCATGCGTGGGGGGCTGGGCTGGGAGACAGCTGGCGTGCCAGGCAACATGGCTCTGCGTGCCACTTTGGACACACGTGCCATAGGTTCGACATCACTGCACTAAGACAAGCAGCAACCGCTGCTGTTTCAATACCCCTGCCCCCCCCCCACCCCCAGTGGATCGTGACTGGTTCCTGCACTTTCAGATCCAAGAACCTATGCAGTCATATACTGGCTAGGAATTACAGATAGGAATCATTCTGAACTGTTGAGTTCTATTCCATTTGCACTCTACAGACTCTAACACAGTTTTGGTAGCTATTATTACACACAACTCTGTTTGCATTTCAATTGCTTCTAATGGAGGGTGCTCATAATACCAATTAAGCAATGAGATTTTTTTTGTATCATATATTATTATAGAGAATAATAGGAAGAAGGTTTTCTAAGTTACATTAAAATCACTTATTTAGACATCTATTTGCCATTTAGCAAAATGATTTAGATGCCTTACCTAAAAAAAATCAATTCACAGTAAATTGCAATCAATCTGATGATATGAAAAACAGTGGGAGACATTAGCCCCAGTGAGGTTTACAGCATAACTTTTTTCTATTTCATTCATTAAAAAATTATGCTTTATAGCAGCTCATTTAAGCTATAAAAGGTTAAGTGATTTTCAATTTATGTTTTGGGTTTCAATTTATGCACATGTATTCATACACATGGTAAAATTGTTCTCAGCTGAAATATAAAGGAATGGTAATTTATTTCAAATATTTTAAGGCTTTTCAGAATACACTGTGGTCTTCCAGTTTTCAGTGCACAATTTTAGTGGCTGAAATGACTGAAACACATAATAAAATGGACAATTCACTAAAATCCATAAACTTAACGTGTAAATTAGTGGCAAGGGGGGAGGTAAGGACAAAATAAATCTGTGGTCCTGTTAGCATAATTGTAGTATGACTTACAAAATAGATTCCATAAACATACAAAAGTAGCTATTTATACAGACAATACAATACATTTCACATATTAGACAGAAGAATAAATGAAAAATGGGGGAATGCTATAGCATATTGAGGAAATTGAATTTAAAGGGCATATTTCCAGGAAAGCACATAAGATAACAGATGAAAATATCTACACAACGGTACTGGGATACCTACAGGAACAAACCTATTACCATGGAAATGATTACAAAGAAGAGCTGCTGAAAGGGAAACTATCAGGAAAAAAATAAAGAAAACAAAGTGAAAACATGAAAGAATGCTGGAATCAGAGTAATTTTCTTTGGCTTTTCAATTAGTGTTTCGCAGAGTGTGTTTGTAATAGGAAACCATTTCCAAATTTCAATAAAATAAGGCGAAAGGTTAAGTGGAGTAAATAGGTAAGCAAAAAAAAAAAGTGCTATCATATTAGAATAAGATAGCCTTTATTATGGAGCCAAAGGAGATACTGATGCAAAATGAAAGAGGGTGATAGATAGAAATATGCACCATAAACTTAGTGATCTGCATTTTTCTGTATTAAAAAGGAGGGAGGGAGGGAGACGGGAAGGAGAGAGAGAAAACACAGTATATAGGCACTTGTTTCTTACATTGTAAGATCCTGCCTATTATACATGAAAGGGACAGGCTTAAGACAAAACCCACTTGGAATTTCTCCAGTGTAATTCCCCTGGAGAAAGGAGTTGTTTAAGACTGCATAACCCTGTTATTTTCAAAGAGAGATGCCCAAGAGAGTAGAGGAGTAGGCTGCATGCTCATCCTTATGTAAGTATTTCTCTACACTCAACATCGAGTTCCTGACTAAAAACCCCATGAGACCCATGTGTGTGCTTACAAGCCAGCTGGAGCTAATACTCTACCTGAGTCAGCCCTTAATACAGCAATACATTCCATTTAAGAGTGTGACCATAAACATACACTTAACTTGCTCTGCCCTGGCTTCCACTAACGGCAAGCACCATTTATAGTTAAGAAGCATCAAGCATAAAAATAAATAAATCACCAAAGCATGTGGAATAAATATGCCTTTAAAATGATAGGCGCATACATTGCCACTTAAAGCTCTGCATTAATTGGAAAATTTGAAATAGCTCGAAGTCTTACTAGGACCCCAAGTCATTACTGCATAACACACAGCATTACTGAAACACTGCTGAAAGAGATCAGGAATGTGAAACTTCTATTGTATTAAAACATGAAAAACAGAGCAGATTTTTCACTTGGGCTCAAGGACATTTAGCGTGGTTTCCTTCTGTCCTTCTCCTTGAATTGTTGCAAAGCTCAAACGACTCGCCTTTCAAAACCTGTAGTTATGAAGACTCTCCCAGCGTCCACATCAGCTTGTGTCATTATCTTCTTAAGAAAATCAGAAGTTTTGTTGCCTTCTTTTTTTTGCATCCATAGCATCCAGAATTGGTTGTCTCTTAGCAGTGTATCTTTGACGAAGCTCTTCAATTTCACGCTCCATCATTGGATCTAAAGCTTTTAATCTCATCTGCAGCTCTTCCAAACTTAGGTTTTTTAACTGTTCGGGTAAGAATAAAAACATATTTCATTAATAAAAATATTTTCACTCATAGTAGAAGCTGCACACGAATGCATAGAATCTACTTATCTCATGGTCTCTTACACAAAATGAGGTATCAAACAGTGAATTAATTTCATCCAATGGACTGTGCAGGAAATATTTATTATCAACCAGCAGGTTACATTTAATTAAGTTTGTATTTATCTGCAGGACAATTTTCAAAATGATGAGACACAAATTATGAGTATGCTGTTTTGAATCACTTATTTTAAAAAAATTATTATGTATATGACAATATATTGATAACAACAGTTCTCAAATGGCCATCACTGACAAAATGACAATCGGAGCACTATTATACATTGACTGCTTAGAGAGTAACTCATCCTCACAATAGCTAGGAGTATTGGTAAATTCAATATAAGGTTAAACAATCGTTATTGCTATTTTACTGTTATCCTGCTTTATTCCAGGAAGCTAATAATAATTGAAGCTGGTAGGAAGAAGATTGACTCAGAATGAGGAATAGAAAGGAAAAAAACATATTCAAAGCTCCACTTCTCTTCGTGTATAAAGAAGACAAAAACTGTGATGTGATGTAGTGAAAAACTGTTATTATCTCCCGCCTTCTTCTTAATTTGTTTTCTCATATGCCTACTTGTAGTATCTTGCAAACTCATGACTGTACAGAACCGGCTATACTAACAAGGTCGCAAAGCTTTTTTATTTTTTAATGTAGATACTTCACTGGATTACACCCACACTTATTTCAAGGCAAATTAATTTTGGGAGATAAAATCCACCTGAAAAATGGTCCAAATTAAGTAAAAGAAGGCTTTCTCTATCAGAATATTACATTAGCAATTTTCAAAATATTCTTAACATCCTTAGGAATTTTACAAGAATAATTAATAATAAGGGGTTCCTGCAATGATTAGACTCTTAATAACAAGACTCTTAATAACAAGACACCTGCAATGATCTGATGATACTGGAGCCGTGTCAATCAATATGGTGCTTTATAGACTAGCACTCCTTACCTGGACTTGCAGGAATAATCCAGTTTCAGAATGGAAAACACAACAGTGAAATTGATATTTATTACACCATCCTGGGGAAATAAGGCATCATGGTCCTGTATCTGTGTATGTATGCATGCACACATGCAAATTATGTTCCCACATTGTTATTTTTTTAATAACTTTAAACAATCAACACTAACATTTATTATTTGGCCTCCAGGTTAATTGATACTCAGTATTTCCAACAGCATTGACTCTAAATATTAGAAAAAATGTTGATAGTTGAGAAAAGGATCAAATAAAAGATTAAAAATTTAAGGTTGTGATCAAACTGATTTAAAACAGAATTAATTATAAGATTAAAAACTACTTGCTTGAAAATATTTTGGGATAACTATTAGCAAGTATTAATAAGAATATTAACGTAACAACAAAATTCCAAATGAGAATTCACTGCAGGAAAAACTTTCTTTAAAAATGCGACAAGAGCAGATTATTTGAAATTAGAGATATTCCTAAGTATGTTTACCAATAAAGGAGAATATTTGTAGCTCAGGGTTGAAATGAGTATATTTACCTAAGGGTGTTTAGCTGCATTTCTCAACTGGATTTTAATATATACTTTAATTTTTATTACTAAAAATTGTCACAATTTTTTCTGTGCCTAAGAAGTGGATTGAAATAGAAAAATGAATAACTAAAAATAGAAAATACGCATAGTTATAAAACATACGTTTCTTTTAAAATCATCAAAATTTCCCTTTTGTTTTCAGTAGTGCCTTTCCTAAGTTGCAGAACTCATGGGGACCAGAAGGGGGTTGCAAATATCCAATCAATCACCAGATGGGAACAAAGATATACAGAAAACTGTCTTATTACTATCTGCTACTATCTAGTGGTTGTCCAGAGTCCTGCAGCTCAGATATACTAGCTCTAATATTAGAAATGTTGTGTAAAATGTGCTTGCACATTTATGTGTACACAGAATAATGGACTAGGTAGAAAATGCAACTCACCACTATAGTAACTCTTTCCTACAAAAAGCTTTTACATCAAAAATGAACAAGAATTCATTGAAACAATTAATAACAGGAGTAAAGAGGAAATGATTTAGTAACACAATTAAGTAAAAGCTGAGAATAAAAATACATAAACTATTCAGTTCAGTTCAAAGAGGGCAGTTTAAAGCTATCAATTTGATTATTTCCATCATGATTACTTAAGACTCAAACATAAACTTTTATTTCCTGTTGAAGAAAACTCTGGCATGAATACGCCATTGCTTCATCAGATAAAAACAATTTCCTGGTGAAGCTATTCTGTGGTCCAAAAACATCATTTTGTCTACAAAACTGAATGTTATACTTTAAGTTGTATAGGAGAAAAAATGTGTAATGCAAAAACATCCCACTTGTTTTTATAAAATATTGGTTGAAACACAATGACTGTACTACTGAGAATTTCCTATGACAACCAACCTATATTGTGTGTGAAAAAGAGGTCATGCTATATTCTAATGTGCCAGCTGCGAGAAAATGGGCAAGGTCTTTAAATAACATTATTTTTTAAAAAAACTGAATCAAACAGAACAAGGCATTCTCTTAGCTATAAGAAAGTATCTCCAATTTTATTACTGTTATGCTGGAAATGAATCATTGAGAATAATAAGGGCCACCTGCATTTTGCAAATAGATGCACAAATATTCAGCTCATATGTAAAGAGGCCTTGCAAGTTTCTGTCCCTCTCTCAACAGACTTTCCTAGATGGTACTACACCCAGCACACTGAAACAATATGCAGACATTCTAAAGGTGCAGATCAAATTCTTTGTATCATAACAACAGAATTAACCACGTTTATCTGACCAACTAGGTAGTCTATGCAGTGGTAGATAAATTTACTTCTGTTATGTACTCATTGCATCTACATTTTTACCATTGTTTTGGAAAACTGCAGAAAAATCAAATATATCATAGACATGTTTCATGCTCCAACTTGTTTTTCAAAATGGATTTCTTTTTCTTCATAGAACTAAACCCTGGAGTCTCCCCACCCCCAAAAAACAACAACAAGAAAGTCCATCTGCCTCCTGAAAAAGCACCTTTGGGACAACCATGACCTGGATGACTGAGAATCTCCATAAGACTTTTAGCTATACACTTTGGGATGAACAGCCTTGGAATGGTGTGGGAGTATGAACGGATTTCCAGAAAAATTGCAATTACAGGAACCATTTGCACTTCAGTTTGATAGCAGACAACACAGATTCATCCCCAACAGCCTGTGCCTGTGTTCAAAACATCCTGCAGCCAAGAAGGTGCCACACCCATTTTCACTACTCAGGTGACCCTGAAGACACACATAAACCTCCAAGTGGCCTCAACGACTCTCTAAAAGAATGCAAATGACCAGCTGTCTGCAAGAAGCTTAAATCCTTCCATTCCCCACCATCCAGTCAGAGCTGAAGAAGCTTCTTGGATGAGAAGTAAAATGTCTTCAAAAGAAAAAACAAGAAAGTCCAGTGCCTCCTGAAAAAGCACCTTTGGGACCTGGAGTCTCTTCTTTGATGTTTCTGGTCTTGGCTTTAACTTAAGTTTTATTTTATGTTACAATAGTAAAACTAGAAAATGAAACAGAATACGCAATGCTATAATTTTTGTTTTCTGCATAAAAGGATAGGAAATTGATTAAAGTATTTAAGTTAGTAGAATACTATACGGCACTGCTGTATAGTATTCTACTAACTGAAATACTCAAATACTCAAATCGGACTTGTCTTTGGAACCCCGTCATTTATAAGGCAACTAGTAGAAACAGCGAAAGCTGGTTTGGTGTAGTAGCAACCAAGAAACTGTGAGTTCTAATTATACCTTAGGTATGAAACCAGCTGTGTTTCATACCTAAGCCAATCACTCCGTCTCAGCTCTAGGAAGGAGGCAATGGCAAACCTCTTCCAAAAATCTTGTCAAGAAAACTTCAGGGACTAATCCAGGCAGCAGTCAACTCTGACTTGAAGGCCCTTGCATACAAACACACAGACGAGAAAGTATAAATAGTACATTTTAGATGCAACTATTGCTTTAAAAGATGCAGAACTGTTGGAATTAGGCATTTTGCAGCTCAGAACAATCATGGAATATTTTCAAAAACCCTTTGAAGGACCAGTTGTAACATTCAAGTGCCAAACAGGAACCCAGAACCAATATTTGGATTTAAAAGAGTCATATGGTGGTACACATAGAGAAACTGTTTTGTGAACAGCAGCACTGGATTTTGAAAGCAAACACAGCACTCTAAAGCCAAGAGCAGACTGTTGGAAATATTGTTTCAAAATGTTAGGTTCCAAGCAGGAGCAATTTATCAAAACTCTTCTTGGATGTCTCAAGAATTCCCAAGAAACTTTACAAAGGTACTTGCCAAATATTATGATACCTTTCTTCCCAACAAGGTTTAATGCGCGTAAACTTTTAAATTTTAAAATAAATAATGAGTGTTACTGAAACATTCTGCAGTAGAAAACTTGGCTGAAAATTTGTATTTCAGAATAGAATTTGAAACTCTTATTTACCCTTTAGGGCACGTCTAAAATAGACAGCAAGGTCTCATTTCCAGAATAGCTTAAAAAGCATGTTTCAAAACTCATTACAGATCCAGTAATAAGAGAGAAAGCAATTGTCTGTCAGTTTGTAGTGTGGTCTTTAAATTATTGTGTAATATCTTAACACAAACACACTTGCAGGCAGCAGCGGCCACAGGAGGGATGGGCATCAAGATGGCAGCTACAACCATGTGGTCAAAATAACCTACTATCTTTTTACATGCATCACACAACGAGCCAATACGTCAACATTTCTGACACTCCTCCCACCTCATAAACACCTTTGCTTGGAAGGGGGGAATGAAATATTTGAGCTCTTTTTGTTCTTCTGAAAGATTAGCTACATCAGTTCTTCCTTCCCTTACTGGCAATAGCCACCTGGCAATAGCCACTGAACAGACTGCAGTGAAGGCTACACCATCAGACTTGATGGAATACCAGATTGTTCTTTCTGTCCCCATCTGGTGTCCACCACAGCAGGCTATTATAAAAATGACTTAAAAGCCATTTTTATAAAAGCTCCTGTTTCTTTGCTTGTCTTTTTTTAAATCCTTTTTTTTTTTACTTTTGGTCTTATCAATGAGTCTATAGCAGTCTTTTCGGCTGGAAATCTATTGAACTGAACCTAGCAAATTAATAGATAAACTTGGAAGTTTTAAGTTCCTTAAATGTATTGGGCTTCATTTTTATAAACTTATAATGAAACTGTTAATTATCAGATTCTGGGTCACTTATATAATTTGGTTCCTAAGACTGTAATCTAATAAATAATTACTTAAATAACACTGGCAGATTTCCGTTCAGAGATACCCAGAGAACATTTCAACAAATTAATAATAGATATTAGGGTATCATATTAGATCATACCGGCATTATATACTATTAATTATACAACTGGTATCTATTAGATCTCCCTCATGGTAAGAAATTAGTTTTGCACTTAGGTAGGAAAAAAATCAAATTTATTGATACGGAAGAAAATCTGGGTAGCCTCGTAAATCCACCATGCTGCAGCTGCCAAAAGAGCAAATGCAATTTTGAGCTGTATCCAGACACTTAGACAACATCTGGGATACTGTGTCCACTTCTAGCTGCCAAAGTACAGGAAGAACAATGAGGAACTGGAAAATATACAAAGGTTGTAAGGGGTCTGAAGACTAAATTCTATCAAGAATGATTAAAGGAAATATCTTTAGCTTAAAGAAGAGAAAGATAACTCCTTTAGAGAGAGATTCAAACTCAGAATAAGAACAAACTTCAAGTCTCTTGGAGTGGTGGATGCTTTATCACTGCTATTCAAATATTCAAGCAAAGACCAGAAGAGCTATTAGTCTGGGATGGTATGAGGATTTCTGTCCTGTACAGGGAATTGGACCAGAAGAATGCCAATGACCCTTCCAAACTTATAATTCCATAATGAGTGAAATTATTTAAAATTCTAAATAAAACCAATATTTACTCACAAAGTGTGTTATAAATTTGAAACAAGTTGTTTACTTCAAAAACAAGTTCTTCCTAGCAACTATTTAAATAAAACTAGCAGATGCTGTAATCCTTATTAGAGTTTTTTGATTAAAAAAATATGGATTGCTAATATTGTATTTCTGAGTCATCTGTTTTTCCATCTGCTAGTAATTCCTACAATATGAACTATCAACGTAACGACTAACAATAATTTTCTATGGCAATTGCAATGGTGGCTTGCCTGTAGCACTTTCTAAGATTTAACTAGTGCATGCCTCAGATTATTTTGAGTTGTTAATAGATTCAAGTAACAGACACTGTTTCTTCTATTCCACATTGCCATTCTAATTCATTCCTCTACTGCCTGCAAGAATATGGTTTTATTTTATGACGTTTAGTCCATCAAGGAGCTCATTTTGTTGAAAGTTGTGCCTGAAATAAGAACAAGTATGCTAAAAGGTAGCCAGTTTATTTATCTGAGCTCCACAACCTGCAGCCAAAAGCTGCTCATTGATAGCATTACTGGTCTCATTTAGCAACAGATATTTTTATAAGCTTTTACACAATAGTCAACTCATATCAGAGAAACAGAGTACTAGTGTTAAACAAATACATAGTTTAAGGATCAGCCAATGTTATTATTTACTTTTTTATCAAACTTATACATATCCATCTCATCTACGTGATTCTTTTTACATACAAATTTTCATGGATTATGTCCACTTTGCTAGATGAAGGACGAAATGTCAATGATTTTGTAAATATGCTTATTTGGATGTCACATGTAAAGGCGAAAAGAGGGGAATAAGAATGGGTAAGGCTACTTTGGGTCACTTCATCTACAGTCTTCCTGATTAGTCTCTATTCAGAATACGTTTGAAGAAATGTTGTATTCTTATTCCTTCCCATGTGCTCCTCAAATTGTAGGGTTTTTTTTTGTTATTGTTTCTTTTAGACTTAGCATATATTTGGCCAAAGTTTATTGGACCCTTATCTGATCAAAACATTAATTTTTTAAGGAAACCTTGCTGTTGAACCCACCCCAAAATTTTGCACTATATCTTTTAGCATGGGCTACTGTACTGTAGTCCTAATGATAAATTTAAATTTCTTTCTGCACAAGTGTTTTTAGGAAGAGGGGTGATCACTGAAATGAGCTTATTTGACTGCACTTTGCAGCACAGGGAGAATTTTACCTTGAATGAACAAGAATTATTTCAAGAGACCTCCTCATTCCATTTGCTCTCTCAACATCTGCCCTCTCTACTAATAGTGATTTTGCTAAGAAAATTCTGCATCACAGTATAAAGGGCTTATTTTCCCAAGTGCTCAATCTATTTTTATGTATTGTTCTGATTGAATTTTGGAAAGTATGCGAAAGAGACAAAGAAGAGGTAATCCACTGATTATTTGAAACCCCAGTGTCAGAATAGTTCAATGTACAGATGAATTAACTATGTAACTAAACTGAAGATCCCACAGAAATTTCAGTCTCAACCAATTTCTGGCTTAAAAATGAGGGGGGGGGGACCATGCCTCAAAGGAAGCAAATGCTAAACTGTATAGACAAGAGTCAGTTAAATAGAAAATAGATTATTAATTTAAAACTGAATCATGAATTTCAAAGCTGGCTCTCAAATGTATTCTGGGGTCTAGGTGGAAGAGGTTAAGACACCCTGCTTTAACTTTTGACCTTGCATGTTAACATCCTTTCCTGATTTGAAGTATATATTCAAATTTAGATTCTATCACTATAGTTTTAAATATTCTTAAATGTGGAAAAAATGGAAGAGGACCTTCTTAGCTCTCTCTTTTAAGGTTTATCTGTTTGTTTCTTCAGTATGTAATACATGGTTACATACCTACAGTTTATTGAGAATTCTATATACTGTAGGCTAAAGTGTCAGATAAACAGATCTAATACTGGAAATCTGCAGACAGTACTTTTTGTGTATGTTTTTGCTGAGACCCCTTTAATGTATACATCAATCTCACCAAATGTCATCAAAACAAGAGAAGAATGTGAAACGGGTTTAACTGCTAATAAACACAACAGTCATTATGGTTATAACGAAGTAAATCCTAGACAATCCCAGCAAATGGAAAATGATGAAGATAAAGAATTCAATATGTATTAATACAGCAAGCAGCAACATTTAAAAAAAATGTAGGTGGCCAAAACTGACTACATTGACTTACAAGCTAAATCAACATCATTTTTATGATGGTATTATTACAAAGACATCGTGCCCAAGTATTTTGATATGATACATTTGCTTTTTTTCCAAATTCTTCATATATTACAGTCTACTGAATAAAATAAAATAGAATAAAATAAAATAATAAAATAAAATAAAATAATTCAACTGAATATATAAATTGAAATTTAATTTTCACTTTAAATCTGGCTTGAGGCTTGAGGCTAAAAAAAAAATGTTATGAGTGTTTCAGTTTACATTGCTTCCCAAAATACAATCAATGAAGATAAGTCAGTATATAAATAGCAATAGCACTTAAGACTTATATACTGCTTTACAGTGCTTTACAGCTCTCTCTAAGCTAGGAGTGTCAAACTCGCGGCCCACAGGCAGATGCGTCACGCGCTGACCACACCCATGCCTGGTTTAGAGAAGGGTGGAAAAGTCACGATACGTCACATGATGACACCGTGACGATGCGAGTTTGACATCCCTGCTCTAAGCGGTCTACAGAGCAGCATATGGCCCCAACAATTTGGGTCCTCATTTTACCCACCTCGGAAGGATGGAAGGCTGAGTCAACCTTGAGCCTGGTGAGATTC
>JANHJO010005607.1:158159-178465 GCA_032468235.1 Pseudoxyrhopus heterurus | reverse complement strand
TTGTATGAATGTTATAATGTTATATTGAAACTTGTTCGTATGTCTTGCACAATATTTATGTAACAAAAACAATTTTTCTAATAAAGATTCATTAAAAAATAAAGCCCTACATGGCATGGGCTAGGCTACGTACAGAAACATCTTTATCCCATTACATCATCCCATCTCACCCGGTCAGGCAAGGAGTATATTGCAGACTCTGTTGATTCAAGAACTCTGATTGGCACAGTTTAGAAAGAGAGCACTCCCTGCTGTTGCCCCCATCCTATGACATCTTCTTCCCCTGGAGGTGAGGTAGCCCCCGCTCTCCTGGCTTTCCAAAAAGGAACTAACACATGGCTCTGAGGCTCAGAGAAGCATGCAGTCATAGGGCTGGTTAGTCCTCTGAAAGCTCTCCCTTCACCTTTTATCTCATTTTAATAGCAATTAATCACCCTTGCCTCCTTCTAATTTTTAACTTTTATATATAATTTTTATATTTTAACATTTTACCGTACATTGCCCAGATCTCTCTGAGGTGGATGGGCAGCTCAGAAAATGAAAAATAAATAACGTAACATAATATAAAATAACAGAACAGAACATAAAATAAAAGTTGTCTTAGCTAAACCAAATTGTTAGTACCCTAAAGTAACAGGCTATGGTAGGAGAATTTCAGAGATTTGTATGGGCACTTTGAAAAGCAGAATTAAAATGAATGCTATAATTGTTACTACTGTATACATGAAAAAAGATGGAAAACAAGTTTATAATGCTATAAGAATGTGGAAAAATTGTAAAATTGCAGGGATGGCGTAACAGAGAAATATAAAAAAAAAATTGATGAAGTTAACATGAAATGCCTGTGCGACGGTATGTGATGATTGCATCTGTGTATGATAACTGGAAAAATGCCATTATTGTTTCCCTATACAAAGGGGAAAGTAGAAAGACTGAAGGCAAAAACCACAGAGGATTTCTTTGTTAATGTGCCTGGGAACATAAATGGCAGAATTTCATTCAGAGAATATAATAGACAAAAAAAAAATTGAGAAATGTAATGTGGCTTTCTGCCAGGCAAAAATAGGAGTTTTTAGTTTTTAATTGGTCATTGAGAAATGGATAAATGTAAGAAAGTGACTTAATTTACTGAAAGCATATGATAAAATAAATAGGCTTAAACCTAAGGATTATTTATATGAATATAGAGCTGAAGCTTGACTCCTAAATATTACATTAGTAAAGCATTTTGCACAACGAAGAGCATGGGTCTGCAAACTAGAATATGAAAAACAAAGATAATTGTGTTTGATAGAAAAAAAATGGCAAAACAACTAGTGGAAATAGTTTAATTTGTGCCCACTGTAACAATATTTATAAAAGGAAATAAATGAAGAAATTTTAAGATGTACAAATACTGGTACAAAGGTAATGTACAAGTGCATGAACTACTCTGAAGACTATTGTTCCTCAAAAGAAACAAAAAAAATGTCTGTATAAGAGTATGCTTCTGCCCACTTGGTATATAGAAAGAAGAGTTGGGCGTGGCTGGAGAAACATCAAAGAGGAATGCAGTTGGCATGGGTACTTAAGCAGTGGGAATGTAAAACAACAAGAGACAAGGTCAACAATAAACGGATCTTGAATGAATATGAACTGAATACAAAAGTGAATGACCAGCATAGTAGTAGTACATTAAAGTGGTTTGGCCACCTTTATGAATAAAGATAACATTAGAAAACAAATATAGGAAAGTTCGTTATTCTATCAACTGCTAATCTGTGATATATTTTTCTAGCTAAATATATGCTAAGCTCTTCTTACTTGTATCAATAATATAGTTAATTTGATTTCTATGTACTCCATATCATGATGTCCATGTATATACTCATCATTTGATTGTTGAAGATAATGTTAGCAATGAGCAATTCACTAGTTTGACAAAAATGTGTAAGTTGTTCTTCTTCATTTTGGTTTCCTAAGCTATACGTCCAATTATGTTTTCCTCCTTGCTATTTCAACTGGGGAATTATATAATACAAGCAGTATATTTTACTTGCATGTTCTATCAATTTCAGATTGAACTTGACCATAAATCTTGCCAACTTCTTCTGCATACAAACATAAGCGTGCATTACCATATTCAAGGCTTGTCCATAAAATCTAATTGGGCATTGACAGCATTATACCCATGTATTGTCTTTTCTATACCCTTTGCAACACCATTCTTTTCTTGTTTTTCATGTCCTGAGTAGTAAACAATATGGTTTTCTCACTGAAAGTATGCCCATTTAAATTTGCTGATGCCTAAGATATCAATGCTTAATCAATACATTTAATTTTCTAGTGTTTTTCACATTTTCATACATCTTAAATTCCATGTTTCCATTGTAATTCAATTTCTTCAGTTTCACATTTTATTTTCCTGCATGGCAACAATAACTAGACCTTCTGAAGGATTTAATCTAGCCATATCATATGCAACAGTAATACTTCAAAAGATCCTTGGTTCACTCAATAGCATCTTGAATGCCACAATGAGCCCATCACTCAGCACTATGTCTGAGTGATGGGCTCATTTATTTAGCCATGTAGTTTTCTTGATAAAATACAGAAGTGTTTTATCAGTGCCTTCTTCCACACGCAATGAAATTGTGCTGGATCACATCATATTAAGAATGGCTAACCTATTTAAGCAATTATTGAAAAGCCAACTAAGAATAAAAAAACAAACTGGAAGCCATAATTGAAGAAGAAATATAATAAATTAAAGAAGTTATCTCCTATATATTATGTGATCTGTGATAATAAAATTTAAATAAAAAATTTGAATCTTTGGTGAGTAAAACGTGTAGTATAAATTGTCAGCAATGGATATCACTAAAAGAGAAATACTAAGTGAATCACTGGCTGAAATGTTGATTTTTGAATAAGCAAGTCAAAAACCATGTAACCACATAAAGAGTCATAAATCAAACAGAATTTGAAAATGGAGCTTTTCACAAAGTCAGAAGTACTATATAGTTAAGTCATCGAGGACTGGACAGAGTCTGGTTCAAGTCCTCTTCAGGCATGAAAGTTTATATTATTTGTTAAATTTATATGCCACCTAACTCAGTGATAAAGCAACTACGTGTGGCTTAGTTTAGTTTAGTTCAGATTACCCATTTTTCCTCAGGAAAATCCCAGCCTACATCAATGGATTAGTGTGTGCATATGTGCTTGTGTCTATGGTGTGTGTTATGCTATGGAGGCTGCAGCATAGCTGCAGCATACAAATACAAGCGCAAAATGCAAATGTAGAAAGCAATTGTGAAACCTTATTTCTAGCACTGAGGGCTTAGAAAGCCTCATTTTGTCAACTATTATAGTATAAAATTTGTCCTGAGTAGGACTGTAATTCTGAAATAAACTCTTACTTCTAAAGAGAACTTAATTTTTAGACATGCTCTGCATCTTTGGCCCCAAACCTGCAGATACGCACTTGGAGAGCCTTCTATCTTTCTTTCTTAGTCCAGTGAAAATCCCCCTTTCTCATGATTCTCCAAATTTGGACCTAATGCTTCCCGAGTTTCTCTGTTACTAATACAATCATGGCCAGTGACGTGTGCATTTCTTTCTCATCCTCTGACAATACTTTTCAAAAGGAGGCATAAAATCAGGACGCAGAAGTCATAATAAACTAATTGTAAACTATTAATCCATCTGTCAGTTTCAGGTTGAAAAGTTAGATGAAAATTAACTCCCTATTCAAATCCTGTAAAAATTATCTTCTGACCTTTGAACAGCATGAAATTCTCTTAGCAAAACATGCTAATTTTTGTTTATGAATCGCAAACATCAATGCGATGAATGTTGCCAGGAAAATCCATGGCAATACTGAACATATCATCTTGGATTTAAAAAATGAGCACAGTCTCTCCAAAATAGGCCATAACAAGCAGTCACGCTTGCACAATACAAAATGAACAAAATTGATTTCATGCTGTATAATCATAAGAGCATTAATCATATCAAATATTTCCTCAAAAGCTTGGCAAAAAGCTGACAGGGATTTCTCTCTCTAAATCTAAGCTACATGCTGAGTTATAAACAAGTAATCAGAAGTTAGTAAACACAACCTAATTCATAGGCAAAAATGAACAAAATGCATGTGTATGCATGTATTTGGATGTGCAACATTACTGTTACTTTAAAAGCAGCATATAAGCTCTTGAATCTTAATAAGATTCTTAATAATAAGAATATTAATAATGTCACATTAACAAAGCATTAATCAGAAGACATAAAACTAGGAAATTTGCCTATGAGATTGAATTTTGGCTATTTGATCTGAATTTGATAACATCAAAAAGTCACTTCAGAATGAGGTGCTCCAGAAAAAGTGATACTTTCCCCAGTTTCTTCAAGCCCACTTTATTATTTTACCAAGTTATGCAAATGTGCATCCTTTTTCAGAAGTAGAAAAATAATGCTAGAGCTTTGAGAAAGAAAAGCAAGGAAAAAACACTTCAAAGCAGGATTAACAGCACACGCAGAAACCACAGTTCTTGCTTTAATTAGAAAAAAAATTCCACAGCTCAAACATTGGTAGCATAACATTTGTAACAATACAATACTACCCTCAGTTAATACCACCAAAGTTCTAGAGATGTTATGCTTTATGCTGCATCTTCCTATTTCCACATTTTTTAAAAAGAGTTGCACTGTCACACAAACTGCCAAACTGCCATGATCACAAACAGGGAAGTTTTTAGGCAGTATAAATGTTTTCCAAATAAAAAAGGAGCGAAAAAAAACATATTGTCACTCTATGCAAAATGAAATGTCTCTTGTGGTCTTTGACAACAGTTATGTCCAACTCTCATTCTTAAATTTAAGTAATATTATAAAAATACATTAAGGTAAAGAATGCCTTAACAGGCATTAAAAGCCTCAGTTCAATAAATAATACATTTAAAATTATTTCTATTATTAATATATATGTTAATGGCACCTGAATAAAATACTACTAGATATATAGTCTCTTACCATTTAATAATTATTTCCATTTCTAATTATTCATGCCAAAAGAAGCTCAAAGGACTTTGTGTTTGCAACAAAATACATCACATTAAAAGAAATACTTTTTGTAAAGTCTCAGAAGTGGAAAGGTAGAGTTGCATTAATTTCAATGATTTGGCTCTTTAAAGCAGCTTATCTTTTTTAGGCTTGTACAAAAGCCTGCAGGTCAGGTTACTGCTGCAAGTCAGCAAGAAGGTGACCTTCTAATATGAAATCCAAAGAACTTCCCAATAGCACTTAGGCTTATATACTGCTTCACAGTACTTTACACAGTGCTTTACAATTGCCTATCTAAGCAGATTACAGAATCAGCATATTGCCCCCAACAAACTGGGTCCTCATTTCACTGACCTTGGAAGGATAGAAGGCTGAATCAACCTTGAGCCAGTGAGACTCAAACAGCAGTCAGCAGAAGTAGCTTGCAATAGTGCATTGTAACCAATGCACTACCACAGCTCTTTCAATCACTTTCAAAGAAAAGGTAGGATATTTATTTCGAGCAGAATACCTAAGATTTCCCTAGAGATGAAAGCATCCCTATCAGTCTTTCATTCTTCATGCAAGTATGCTTTTGTACTATATAATCCCAATGGAAAATGTTATTGCATTATTTTAAATGAATGAGCTAGGCTAGGCCCTCTTTGGCTTTAAATAATGCATTATTATTACGCACACAAAACTGTGAAATCACAACTGGCAGTTCTTTAGCTGATGTTGGCCTTCATACACATCAACTTGTTCCAAAGAACGTAGGATGTTGTAATTTATCAGCGAATCCAAGCAGATTTGTAATTGAAAGATAGAAATTTTGTCAATGTGCAGATTTTCTGAGTGCTGTCCAAGATTTTTTGGTATGGCACCCACTGTGCTGATAACCACTGGGACCACCATGGTTAGTTTATGCCATAGTCCTTCAACTTATGTTTTCAAGACTTTATGATCCTCTCCAATTCTTTGTCTTCTGTATTTTCTGGTATTGTCAACATCAATTTCCACACTTTCTTCTTTTCAACCAGAGTTAAATCTGGTACATTATGAGCCAAGATTTTATCAGTTTGTATTCGGAAATCCCACAATATTTTAACCTGCTCATTTTTACTACCTTTTCAACTCTGTGTTTCCACCAATTTTTCATTACTGGCACATGATAATTTTTGCAGATGTTTTGAATTTGGCATTTTTATCCACCTAGCGAGTCCTTTCCAAAGATCTGGGATAGGCAGATATTGTTTGATAGTGTTAAAGGTATTGTTGTTTCCAGTAAAGCTGCCTTTTGCAATTGACTGATAGTGATTTTGTCAATGCCATTCATTCATTCATTCATTCAATTTCTATATCTGTCAGCCTCAGCAAATGACTCACAATTCAAAACATATATTGCAATTAAAAATTTTAAAAAGTCTAAAACAATACAAGCAATTAAACAGTAAAAAAGTATTAAAAATAAAACAGATTAAAATGTCTAATTTGAAGTATATACAAGTACATTTTATGATTTTCTCCAGTTCTTTCTCTTCTGTTCAGCTATTCAGATATTGAAATATCCACATTTAGACTTTTTCATTTTTTTTAACAATTGCTAAGTCTGAGTGTTATGTGGCAGGTGCTTGTCTACTTGAAGATTTCTAAAGTCTTCTACTTTAGAAGACCCAGAGCACTTTAGCTTCTTTGTTTTCTATTATTTTATCTATTTTGTGCTCCCACAAAATAGATAAAATAATAGAATAGGTTCTTGCTTGCAGGCAATGGCATTTTTTGCAGATATTACAAAGCACAATTGTTGCTACTTTGTCATGCCATTGTGTATATTCCATCTGTGTGATTTTCTTGCAGCAGATAATTAAGAGGTCCGTTGTTTCTTCAGCTTCTTTGCAAAAGTGCTTTTTGCTGTTTGTTATTGCCTTCTCAATTCTGGCTTTGTATGCATTTGTTCTTAAGGCTTTTAGTAATAGAGGGGACCTGGAGCATTTTACTCTTGGTGTTATGATCATATTACGAAGCATTTAATATCATTTTTCATCAAAAATAATTAAGTTTTTATTTTTTACTTGAACCCCTCATTACAAGACACTCAAGGTTAGCCAGGCCCCTTTCAAGTTTTCATCTCCCCCATACAGAGAATAATCTAATTATGAAGTAGGAAAGGTCCACAAAAACAACTAATTTAAGCCTCTCCAATGTACAAGGAAGCGAATTAAGTCATCCTTGAGAAAAGCTGCCCAGCCTTTTTTTAAAATCCACAACTTCCATAAGTGAAACTGAAGTTGTATAGATCTTACCATCAGAATCACTAACAGTTGTTAACTTAATTCTACAAAGTTTCTTTTCTGGAAACATTGTATTGCTAACCAGAGCTTATAAAACTTATGCTAGACCAATCTTGGAGCATTGTTCAACTGTTTGGAATCCCTACCTTATATCTGATATTAGCACAATCGAGCAGGTTTAGAAGTACTTTACGAGAAAAGCTTTGCACTCTTCTGTACATAATTGAATTCCCTACGCTACTAGGCTTGAAATTCTTGGTTTGGATAACCTGGAATTGCGTCGCTTGCAGTCAGACTTAGGTATTGCATACAAAATTGTATGTAGTAATGTTTTACCTATAAATGACTTTTTCTGTTTTAATCACAATAATATGTGCGTAAACAACCATTTTAAACTCAATGTAAATCGTTCTAAACTTGACTGTAAAAAATATGATTTTTGTAATAGAGTCTGGAATGCTCTACCTGATTTATTTGTCTCAGCAGCACCAGCACCAGCGCCAGACGCCACCTGCTTCCCCCCAAGCAGCCCCTGCCGCCGCCCCCGCTGGGCGAGAGGCAGGCCGGGCGAAGGCAGCGCACAGACGATCTTGGGCAGGGCGAGGGCACAGGAGCAGGTGAGAGGCCGAGGGAGGCAGGCAGCACCCCACTTCTGGCAAAGAGGCGAGGCTGTGTTGGTCGTGAACCGAGGATTTGTTCACGAACCAAGTCTAACATTTAGCTCATTTTTTGGTCGTGAACCAATTTTGTCGCGAACAGAAGCGTTCGTGAACCGAGGTTCCACTGCACAAGGTTTGGGATGAGAGTGATACAGGGGAGGCAATCTCTATCCTATTTGCAAGAGTTTAAAAAGAGATTCTGACAGTGATTGAACATCTGTACTTCAATCTTCACATCCCAGGTATTTGCGGGCAATCATTTGTATCCCACCATAACTTCAAGAGCTTAAGAAAACTTAAGAGATATTTATTCTTTTCATCCCACAGCATCCCACTTTGAGGTAAATTGGGCTATGAGAATGTAACTGGCAGGAAGGTGGGCTTGAACTTCAATTTTCCCAATCCAAGTCCAACACTTTAACTTCAATTTTCCCAATCCAAGTCCAACACTTTAACTATGACACTACCTGGTTAAAACTGTGCAGACTAAATTGATTTATAAACCGTATTTACAGATTAATTACTGTTCATATAGATGCATGCTACATGGAAAGGATTATTTCAGAAAACATGCTATGGTCTCAAATTGGGTATTATCTAAATTAGAATGTTAATCTTACTTATAATTAAATTCAACAAACCAAGTCATCTTAATATATAAATACATGATGTTTTTTTCTAGTATGTAACAATAATTTTAAAAACTAAGGAATAATTGATAAATGTTATTTTTATGCAAATTCAATCTTCTAATTGCAATGTTTTTAATTTGAATATTTTTAAATAAGTTCAGTTTTTCTCAATTTAAACTTTAAGGGAGGAAATGAAAGTCATTAGCATACTTTATATATACTTCCTAGAGCATTCCCCTGAAAAAAAGATAATTTAATTTCTGGTGGTCAAATTGGACTTTTACCCTGGTCCTTTGTTACAGTACTATTCGCTCATTTTAAAATTAAAGAAATAATATTTCAGAGCTGCCTAGTACATGGGATATCACTATTGAAAGAAGACATATATTAGAAGTATGTTGAAATGCAGTATAATAACACATCTTAATCAAAACCACTATAATAATAACTTATATTCACTTAATTTCATGACTAGACACTAAATGTTATGGAGTTAAAGTTTAGGGACAGATATAAGAATATAGTTCTAATTGGTATGTAAAAATCTGTGAGTGATTTAATTTAAATGCCGCAAGCAGCAACTTCAAGCAATCCTTGACCATGTAAAATGTATTATAAATAGTTCTATATACAACATTCACTTGGAAGCTCACTAGAGACAAATAATGGCCTTGTATTTTGTTCTCATTTACTCTGAATTATCCAAACCTTCTGTTTCCAATACACCTGGCATGGTTTAATTACACCAAACAAAACCTCATTTAAACAAGAAGGTGACCTTGAGTGTAATCTATCAAAACAACAGCTAGCTTTAAAAGTTAGCAGGTTTTAACAAACTGCCAAGATATACAAGAACAATTTTCATTATGTGCTCAGACATCTTTTAAAACAGTTTTAGTATATTTAAGGAATAGTTGTATAGCCTTTTTGAAATAACGAATCTTCAATAGTTTTTCATAATTATTCGATTAATAGACTTCTATGTAATTGATAAGCACAAATTCATAATCACACTCACATTAATTACAACAAAATGAGTAGAGTGTTGATGGCTCCTCAAATAACTTTAAAAGCAGAATAACTTCCTCATGATCATAGTGGTACCATTCTTCTTGGAAACCTGTTTTTCTTAAAAGTTATTAAAATCTAAAGATGGTAACCAAATTATTTTGGAAATGTAATTTTATTCAATCAGCACACATACAATAAATGTGTATAGTTTCATTCCAAAGCAATAAAACAGAACCCTACTGAAAGCTTTAGATGTGAAATGTAAACAATAAAAATACAAAGGTCTAAGGAACTTTAGGATAATTATTCCAAATAGCGTTATGGCAAAAAAAGGAGCTTACCTTTA
This sequence comes from Pseudoxyrhopus heterurus, assembly GCA_032468235.1. NCBI lineage: Eukaryota > Metazoa > Chordata > Lepidosauria > Squamata > Pseudoxyrhopus > Pseudoxyrhopus heterurus. The sequence goes on along the minus strand of JANHJO010005607.1, from coordinate 168,507 downwards.
CACAGACAAGTACAGTATTTATATAAAAGCTATTTCATTTTATCATTGCTTACATTTTTAAAAATAGCTCAAAAATACCATGGAAAGTCATTGTAAATTATTTCTGCCCAGCTGTTGACATATAATTGTATTTATAATATAGCCAAGGTTTAATTAGCTATGGTTCAGTAGAATGTAGGCACAGTCAATAGACAACAACCAGGTTTTTATAGGCTTATAATTACCTGGTCAGACTGGTAGTACTCTCCAACTTCAGAGTTATTTTTATGAAAAAAACAACACCACACAGACACACAATGGTATCCTAATCTGTTAGTTACTATCTCAATATTTTATTATGAAAGGATAACAATCTTCTACATCTGATGCAGTTTGACCAATCTGTCTTGCCCTCAATTTCTTTTATATAGTCTGTATGAACCAACTATTCTTTGAACAAGGGCAAACTGCTATCAGCACCACCACTTTAATGACATTCTATCTTAATATTTAATAAAATTAAACAGATAATGCTAATTTGCAAAAATGCTAAGATAAATTATTATTTACCTTAGTGTTCATGGTACCTTAAATACATGGCCTTTAACAGCTGCTAATGTTAACTAGCTTACAGGAAGATTAATAAAGGGCACTGTTCATTATAAATAATTCTTTATTATGCTTTGTGGCTTGAAGTCCTCAGATATGCATCCTATCATCACAAGGCACAGGGTCTCCATTTCATGAAAAAAACATAACAATATCGTGGAGGTAACATTGGTCACACAACCTGTGCAGTTGCAGGTCAACTAATAGAGATTTTTCTTCCTTATATCCTATCATTAATGTTTTGGACAGTCAAGAAAAAGCTGAATAACTTCTAAATATCATCTTTTTATTATTAATTGGGCTTATTATAGTGAGCTGAACCAGTCTCTGAACATACAATTCTTCTATGTAACTTTTCTTTAAATAAAACTTAAATAACTCACAGCAGGAAGTATAAAAAGGCTTCATACAAATTGCAGTGGATTAAGATAAAAGTTCAGAACTACGTGTATTATTCAGGGGGATTCCAGTATTAGCCTTCCTGTTTACATACATTGATCAGACAGCAATCATTCCCAAAGATTGAGGCCTTGTCCTAATAGTTCCTATTTGCAAGAAAGGTAATCAGCTAACTATTGTCCTGTCATTGTCTCAGCACTATCAGAAAAATTCAGCCAGAGACTAAAGGCTTCTTCTGCATATCTATAAATTATATGACAATTATAAAGGTTAGATGCAACTTCCAAGACAATTATACTAAGGAGATCCCTATTAACAGTTCAGCAGCGATACAGTTTGGTACCATAACTATATCAATCCTATAGTTGCCAATATTAATAACTTTTACCATCATCTTTTCCAAATTGGCAGAGAATAATATAACAATTATCTAGTTATAGCTATTATGTAGTTCTGCTCTCCCAGACCCATACTGGCCCAAAAAGACCACAGGCCAAATACCGTAATGCAGAAACTCAGAAAGGCAGTACAATAAAATCAAGGCGCAGGTCTTTGCAAAATTCCCTAAAATGCACATCTGGAAATTATCCCATCCATATTGCTGCTGTTGGACATCTTCTTTTTCTCTTTGCTTCCACCTTTTCCACCTTTTCTTCCAACTTTAGAACCATACTCATCTTCCAATACAGCTTGCATCAATATTTATATTCAGTGTATCAATAAATAAGGAAGCAGCATGCAAGCCTTTTTCCACTTCTCTGTCAGGTGAAGGCACTGTTTCACCATGTTCAATTGGTTCTGTGGCTTCCTGCTCAATGTATAGGTTTAGCATGAGGACAACAAGATAGGATTGGCGTTTTTTCTAACCACATTCCAAGCTTCGTGTAATCCACACAATCAAAGGTCTTTCTGTAATCAATGAAGTGCCAACTGACATATTTTTGCTATTCCTTGTTTTCTCAGTTATCCAGCATAAATCAGAAATGTCTCATGTTCCTTGGCCTATTCTAAAGCCAGCTTAAACATCTGGCTTCTCTTTTTCCATATGCTCTAATCTATGTTAGATGATCTGCAAAAGCATTATCTACTGAAATATACTATAAACCATATTCTTTCTAGATTTAATTTTATTTTAAAGTTTGGGATTTCACATATGGAGTATATCTGCTTGGCATATGCTTCCCTTGGCATATGCAAATATAAAATTAAAAACTAATATATTTTTAACTTTTTAGCTTGATACTTTTTCATGGGCTCAGGGGAACATAAAGAGCATGCTAACTTTCCCCAAAATGTAGCCTATGAGGTTAAGGCGGAGAGGGAACAATTACAAAAAAACCCCACTCAGCTATTTTCCTAGTAGAACAGAAATTGAACCTGAGTTTCCTAGGTACAAGTCCAACACTGAAAGCACTCTATTAGAATGACTGCAATAGTACATATGTCATAAATTCAATGAATGCTAGTAATATATATTTTTCCCACAAATCTGCTTTGAAATTTTTAATACGTATGAAATATGTCTGGGTAATAAGGATAAAGGTGTTAAATGGTATCAGATACCAATATTATTTTAACTTACATATTTACCTAGCATTTAACACAACCAAACTCTGAGTGCGACTGGGGGGAGATGGAGATATATTGGAATATTAGCAGGATCAGCATTGCACGAGTGCAAGCATATACAAATGCACAAAGAGATAAAACTTTCTATGCATGTCTCCTTATATAAAATAATACGTAGGGTGAATTTTGAAGCAACTATACTTCCTCAATATGCTAAACGGCCTTTAAATGTTGTAGGATTTTTTTTTCAAAAAAAATCTGCTTACATAATATATTCAAAAATATGACAAAAAAGGAGAATGCCATTGATATTCTAATGAACGTTGCAAATGTCATATGATTAGCTTCCTTTTCTAACTGTAATCAGCTTGGCAGATTTGAACAGGATATTTTTGGCAAGTGATTATTCAATCCTAATAGCAGTTAATTAACTGTCAAAGAGTAGAATATTATGATGGTGGTAGTGGTGGTGAATTCTTGCAGGCACTTAAGTATAGTAATATACAAAGTATGTGGATTTTTCATATACTAGCAAACTACCCCCCAAAATTTGTTTTTATCAAAACCTGGTTAAGTATTTTAAGGCAATGTTTTATTATAAACATAAATACAGATTCTACACACTGTTTTAAAAGTAAACCATCTGGTTCTTGATTAGAAAGCTAATGTATCATGTTAAAATAGCTTTACATTTACAAGGAAGAAAAAGTATAAATTTGGGATGCAGCTGTACTTGTAAGTGCATTTGATGTGAATATTAAGGAAGAAGACGGTAGAATCAGCCATACTATTTAAAAATTAAGGATCTTATTAAATATATTGCACTTTTTATGTTCTGGTAAAAATCTTTCAATTCTGTACAAAGAGATTGGTTCACTGATTTTGCCATTTTAATACCCTTTCTGTAGAGATTATGTAATGTACTATATTTTATGAAATACCTTGTAATGGATTTATTAGTGGCACAAATAGATGAGGATATCAGGTTTTCATTTTATTGGTGTGGTTTTTTTACAACTGTATCCCACTTTTATTACTTTATTAGTAACTCAAGGCCACAAAGGTACATAATACTCCTTTCTCCTACTTTACCCACAACAACCCATGAGGTGGGATGCACTGAGTGTGTGACTGGACCAATTTACCCAATGGCTTTTATGCCTGAGGTAAGATTAGAATTTAACAGTATTCCCAGTTCTTAATCTAGCACTTTAACCAATGCACCAAATAGGCCCTTGTTTTTGTTTGGTTTTTACTCATTTTTTTGCTTAGTTTATTTGGTTGGTTGAGGTATTTTGCTCAATATTTAACTGCCAAAACTTTAAGTCAAAATTGTTTTAACCTTAGTGCAAACAAAAGCACTGCCTCCAGGTAGTAATACCACATGAATTTCCTGGGTTGATTTAGAACCTGGTATGCCCAGGAAAATGACCTTCTTAAGTACTGACAGATTGAGAATAAACCAGTACAATTTAGTTTCAAAAGTTAAAACACTAGCAATGAAAGCAAGTATTCTGAAATGGCACCTGTACCATATATTTCAATCACTGGGTTTAAGAAAAACTTCAACTGAACTTGGTGCAGAGCATTAGTAAAAAGGTATAGACAGAAGCTGTTTATTAACCTAATACAATACACTACCTAAAAATGTTAATATTTCTCATCCTTGGTAACTCAGAAATTAATTTTGTCTTTCAATTAGAAAAAATACACAAATAACTATTTTGTAAGACAGCACATTCTGCCTGAGTAGGCATGGATGATCAACAACTTCAAACAAGCTTATGTGTGAAAAATCAGAGCATTTGAAGTAAAAACCTCTTTTGATGTTTTATTTAAAGGATCTTAGGTTACCATCTGTGTGTGAAATGTTTCTATAAAAATATCCCCCTCCAATTATAGAAATCCAAAAAGAAAAATTACCTAATTGAGTATTTTTGCATTAATAACCTCATCACAAGTAAATAAATAATTAAAAAGACGAAAACTGTTGTAAGATGTGCGCTGTATCACAACAGTAATTCTGAAAACAAAATAAAAGGGAGAACTTAAGAAAATATTATGACAATTTGGGGTTGTTGGTTGTTTATTTTGATTTGGTGTCTTCGAGTCAGACAAGTCCCTGCAGTTTTCTTGGAAAGATTTTAGAAGTACTTTGTCATTGCCTCCTTCCTAGGGCTGAGTGGCTTTGTGTTTAAGGGAGTACTAGAATTCATGATTTCTGTTTCTAGCCTGGTGCCTAGAAATGGCTTTCTACATCAATTTGTAGACACTGAAAAAAGGATTTCACTCTAGGAGGGGAAAAAAAGCTTTTCATTCTAGATCTTTAATTAATATATTCAAAAAGGTTCTGACAATTGTAAAACAACAAAAAAGCCACTAAAAAAAGCACAGGGAAAAAAATCTTTAAACCTTCACAACTTTTTAACTAATGTTCTTTAAATTCTTGGCCTGTGGTATTGCTTAGTTTTTTGTTGAGCTTAGCCAGAACAGGGGTAACTATAGTTCAACTTTTTCTAACTGGGTCCTTTCCAGGTATATTAGGCTAAAACTGCCATTAACCAAGTTAATTGAGAATTAAATGGACTGTGGATTAAGACATCCCATTTAAGGCAGCTGCTGTAACTGATTATTGTCACAATCAAGAAACCAGAGCTACCTTAAAATACATTGAAAATATGTATTATGCCTAGACAATATTCAACAAGACAAGAAAATAAAACAATCGACTGATTAAAAACCCTAATCTCAGTTTGCAGGTGAACTGTCTGTCAGACAGAAAAGTTTTTCCTATTATGTCAGGCCACCTCAAAATCTACCTTTGACCTGCTTAGTCCCTTCTCCTTCCCTACTTTCCATTTTCCCCCATGAAGTCTTTTCCACATACACTTTTCTTTTCTTTTTTTGGTGTGTGTGTATGTGTATGTGTTTTAAACATTATTATAACATACGTAATTTTATATGCATAAATAAGAATTCAAAAAACAAAAAAAGCCCAGGTGGTCCTTAACTTGACTGAAAAAATGATGGTAGGGAATTTCTCTGCTGTGGTTGTGCGCAAGAAGGGAACGCCCATAACACGAAGAAGCCTGATAGGCTTGATTAGACAATAATCCTCCATTCCCAATAAAACAAACGTAAGTCATGAATCCATTGCTTTTTATATTTTTGATCTAAGGGGGACTGGAAGTATTCTATGAAAATTGGATTCATCTTTTGAGGGAAAGGGGAAAATTGAAAAATGATCTTCAAAGCTAAAATGGATGTGTCACTGTATCTCCCTTGTTTTTATTTTTAACATGAAAAAAATAGAAGCGATGTTTTGATTGCGATGAGCAGCTTGACAAGATGACCTCTGAATTCTGGACAAAGTTCAAAATAAATGCTGTTGAACTGCTTAGGGTAGCCAATCTGTTGCTTTTTCAAAAAGTCTCTCCATTACCTCATTTTCAAAGGTAACACCTCACCCAAAAGCCCTTTAATTTCATCCGCTATTCAAACTTCACTGATATTTCTTGCCACCCTCAACTTTAGCAGAGGAATGATTATCCCTGAAAAAAAATGTACATGGGAGGGAGAGCATTCAATCCAGCTTGATTACTGTAGAAGAAGCAAATGATCCGTATGAACAAGACAGACAAGGGGGAAAAAATCTGGAACACATACCCATTAAAGGGCCAATTTGCTTGACTCCGTGAAGCCAATGAAAACTTAAAATTGTAATTCTATTCTCTGCTGTGGTTCCTATGGCAACAATTCTCTAATCACAGAAAACAAGTCCAATTCCTAGAACTATCCACAATTTCCCTCACTAGTTTTACACTAACCAACTTGTTTAAGATCACCAGAAGACTGTTGCCATAGCAGCTGATGAAACAAGTGGAAAGAACAACCGTGAAGAGAGGGCAACTGCCTACATATCTGATATCCTCCATTAACTCTCCCACATATTTTTTTCACATTTTGTTTGTACTCTTTTATTTCCAATATGTATTTCTAACGTAACTGTATAGCTATCTGAAGTATGATGGCATGAATGTTCATGGCTTAAGTATGATGGAAAGAACATTCATATGTGAAAAGGGAGGATTTCTCTCTTCTTTGATTGGAATGGTTCCTCTGCCTCTGAAACTAAAGTGGAAAAGCTAACAGATTCTCAGGTACAATTCATGAGGCAACAGGTTGCCATCCCCACTCTACTTCTATCTGATCAATATGGAATCAGAGCCTATCCTTAGGAATGTCAAGCCCTAAATCAGCTAAAGTTTTCATGTTATTCTGGTTTTGGTAACTGCAATATTGTTTGTCGCCCAGAGACAACTGGATTGAGATGGATATCTATACAATTCTAACTTACAAAATATAGAATAACAGAGTTGGAAGGGACCTGGGAGGTCTTCTAGTCCAACCCCTGCTCAAGCAGGAGACCCTATGCCATTCAAGACAAATGGAAATCCAATCTCTTCTTAAAACCCCTCACTGATGTGGCACCCACAATTACTGGATGCAAGCTGTTCCACTGATTAATTGTTCTAACTATCAGGAAATTTCTCCTTAGTTATAAATTGGATTTCTTCTTCATACGTTTCCATACATTACTTCTTGTCCTGCCCTCAAGTGCTTTGAAGAATAGGTTGACCCCTGTCTTCCCTGTAATAGCCCTTCAAATACTGGAAGACTGCTATCATGTAACTCATAGTCCTTCTCTTCGTAGTCCTTCTCTTCTCTAGATTAGACATACCCAGTTCCTGAAACCATTCATCGTATGTTTTAACCATAGCCCCCTAATCATCTTTGTTGCTCTTCTCTGCACCCTTTCTAGACTCTCAACATCTTTTTTGTTTCATGGTGACCAAAACTGGATACACTATTCCAAGTATGGTCTTATACCAAGCACTATAAAGCAGTATTAACACTTCACATGACCTTGATACTATCTCTCCGTAAAATAATTCATGTAATTTCAGGATATAATTATAGTGACAGTCTTGGATGCTTTACTTATTGCTTGATGTGTTGATGCTGAAACATCAAAATTTTATTGCCTTCTTCCTGCAGTAGTTTGTACACAAATGCTATTTTCTACCAACACTTTTTCAAAGAAAATTGGAAAGAAGGGGAGCAGTAATAAAAGATAGAATCCCTATACAAAGCTTCTAATTTATAAATACAAAACACTGACAACATTTTTGCTGCCATTCCCACCTGCAATCATATTTTGTAGAGCAGGAACTGAAATTACTACTGAACTAAAATGGTTATCCCAATTAATATGCTAATCAGATATATAATCAACTCACATATAAAAATCTGAAGTAGTAGCAGCAGATTATGCCACAATTATTCCAATGAAGTTTAAGAGAGGGAAATTTAACTTTTTAACAATGTCAAGACTATGTACTTATAACTATTTAATTACTGGTTTTAACCAGAATTTAGTAACGTACAATATATTTTTAGGACTGGAATGTAATGTTCACTTAATGAAATGCAGTATAAGTGTTTCACAAATATTCATGTTTTGGATATATTTTTTAAAGATATAGAACAGTATTAAATCTGAAAATTATACAAAATGAATACAATCCTATTTAGCCTTTCAGACAACAACCTCAAGGGATATTGCAAAGTTCAGAGTTGGATGGAATAACACAGGTTTATTATACGGGATGGAAAGTTTCCTCCTTCACTGGTAGAATTATATTAGACAAGTGGAATTTTGAATCTCAAAGCTCAGTTACTCTCATCTGTGGAAAACATCTTCATGTTTTTAATCAAGCTGAAGGTATTTCAAAGCTATCTGAAAACTGAAGAGACTACAGCGAAGTGCATGAGATATTAATATGAACAATTAGTTACTAAGGCAACAGTGACAAATATAACTGAGCTGCTCTTATTTTGTTATTCTCATTATTTTCTTCTAATTCATTACTGTTTTCAAATTATTCAGGAATAATAATCCTATAATTAAATAGAACTGGGAATGCTGGCAACCAGCTTCTGTAACCTTTCTGACCCTCAAAGCTGCCAAATAGTTACAAAATTTATTCTCGTTTGTTCTATGGGCTAATTATAATGAGAGACAATATGTTTTTCTTAAAGTCTTAGGCTGACATCTTAAAATAATCCTGGAAAGATCTAGCACAAAATTAGCAGACTCTCTTTTGATTGTATAAACTCATGAACCAGCAATCTTGGGCAGCAATTCCTCACCATTCCTCTTCTTTATCTTCATCATTCCTATTACCCTCTAGATAAGGAGGGCAACTGTTGAGAAAAAGCCAGCCTCCTTTAATATTGAAATGGTGCTGATACTTTAAATCCCAATTACAACTTCTGAGCTTCTTCTGCAACAGCTATTTTAGATGCTATGGCTTACAATAACACCAACGTACAACGTACTGAGCCTTCTTATAAAGCTGTGAAAAGAGGAGAATCTTTCACCAATTCTTTTAACTATTTAGGTCCAGAAAACAGTAGTTATTTCATACATTCCTAATCTCTTACTCTATTATATAATCACTAGTTAGATTTACCTTGTTAATGCATATTAAGCATTTCACAATGTCATCATTTTACAGTAATTGTATTTTTATATGTTTGCTGCACTTGGAAGTCACTCAAAAATTTTATCTCTTTTAACAGATCACCTTCTACCAAAAATAGAATGTATCTATTTAAACAGTATAATGGCAACAAGTTATTTAATATTAAACCACCTGGGATCATATCTATATGGACTTTAGCAAAAAAACATTTTCTCCCCACAAGCACTAATATAAAATACACTTGCCTTTTCTATTTTTTTACTTATCCTAACCAGAAAAAAGAAAGATATTGCATAAATACCGTTAAGATAATTAATTACATTAGTGCTGATGAGGCTTTAAATAGCTAGTTTACTAGCTATTAGATCACTTCTAGCTAATGCCAGTTACAATGACGCAAATATGAATAGCTTGCATTATTACATCATTTTCTAGCTAATGCCTGTTTTAGAACTATCTAAGATCTATTGTCAAAACAACAATAGAAATACAAATAGAGACTTTAAAAAATACACAAAAGCCCACATTCAAAGAAAGAAAACAACATATACTAAACTGATTTTACAGAACATGATTGCTTCAGCTTTAGAATATATAAGAAAAAAACATTAGATAGGTAGTCCTTGACTTATGGCCACAACTTAGCTCAAAATTTCTGTTGCTAAGCGAGACAGTTGCTAAGTGAGTTTTGCCCTACTTTTTTTCTTCCTAATCTCTGTATAATTAAAAAATAGACAATATATTCTCAAATTATTGTTTAATTACTGATTGAGAAATATTTGTAAAGATTCTAAAGGTCACTAACACATTCCAGAGTCTCATATTCCATCTTTTCCATGTTAGAAGAGCTAAAACCTATAGTTTACATTAGCAACTAGGTAACTGGAAAGATATGGAAGCCACAGAATCTCCTGCTGACTGCAGTCATGACAAGCTGCATACATTTAAATACATAAAACTTTACAAATTTATGGTGCTAAAGGAAAAGAATAAATATTACTATCTCAGAACAAGTTATACTTTATTGAAAATTCTCCTTAGGTTCCTTCTATTCTATCAAGATTCTTTTAAGTTCTACATAATTATATATACAAAATGACTTTTACTAGAAAGATTAATTCATATTAAGAAATACTACTGTAAAATATTGGAAGCACTGAAACTAGCTATATTATTCACCTCCCTTGCACACCAAAAAAAGAGAGGAGTGGCAATGTATATTAAGGAACACTTGAACCCCAAAC
>JANHJO010005607.1:112801-124812 GCA_032468235.1 Pseudoxyrhopus heterurus | reverse complement strand
TAGAGGACAGGAAGGCTTGGAGGAACGTTGTCCATGGGGTCGCGATGGGTCAGACACGACTTCGCAACTAACAACAACAAAGAATGCACCGGTGAAGGTCTATAAACACAAAACAAACTATGGTTGCATGTCGTAGTTAATTTTCTTATCCACAATTTCAGCTATGTAGTTAGATTCAGACAACATACTATGAACAACTGCAGCACTGTTTAGCATGACATATAAACAAATATTTTATTAGAAATTACATACATCCATGTGCACTATTTATATCAATGAACAAACTAAGCACCATTTATATAAACTCAGACAAAACTCATATAACTGCATTAAGATACCTGAACTGTAATAAAAAGAGTGAAAGTAACATCTAATTTAAAAAGTGAATTTTATAATTGATTGTGTCAAGAAATTTTCAATAAACTTATAATTATAGGTTCGACTATTACTGTAAAGCAAACTATTAACTTGGAGCAGCGAGTTAAAAACATTGAGAAAATACTGAGATTGGATTGCTTCTGCTTGTCTGAAACAAATATCCAACTGACAAAAACCTTTGAAACAAAAAAAATGCTTGCAAAACAGTTTATTATGTAACATTAAGTATTAGAAACATGATATATACATTTCTATTTTAGCAGTGTCACTGTAAGATAAAGCTGAAAATCAGTCAAAAAATTTAATGAGAAGCCAGAAAGATCCTTTCACCTTTTCCAAATTGCTGGTTTGTTCCCAACTTGCATAAACATCAGACTGATATATCAACATTAATAGATGGTTAAGACACTTTAAAAGTAAATAATTAACAAATACAAAAACTAGAATGCCAGTATATTATTGAAAATGCTGCAGAAGTATTAGGTGTTTTTTAGGGAAAGGTATAAAACAGCCCCAAATAATGTCAATGTACATGGCATCTGCAATAAATTAGTTACACTTAATTTTACTGGTTTTATATAAATAACCTCCCATCAAGTCCTGCTATACTGTCTCACCATAGCAACGGGCAGGGATTTCCTGGGTGGGATGATCAAAATATATACTCCCACACAGGGACATTCAAGCATGAGGGTCACCCCATATGGCCAGCTACAGCAAGCACAAACCCCTACCAGAGGGCAGTGATACAGGAAGAGGTTAGGGGCAGAACATTTTAATAGCAACAACAAAGGCATCATTTCATACTGTACAGGAGAAGACAATATTAAATCACTCCTGTAGTTTCAAGGAAAAATCACATGGGTCAATATGATACAGTGACTGATGGGAAGCCCTAAGTCAGGTGGTATTCAACATGCTACTATACAAGAGCTGAAGCTCTTTTGGAATGGTAATGGTGTCTATGCTGATGTCGCCATGCGGGGGGGGGGGAATCTGATGTTGCAAAAAGAGAATTACACTGGAATATGGAATATAAGGAAAGCTGAACATAGTGGAAAATGAAATGAACTGACTACATATTAACATCTTAGGCAGCAGCAAACAACTTATAAATTTCTGCCAATCTAATGATGTCTCCATTGCTGCTACTGCATTTAAACAACCCAAAGAAAGATGACATACACAAGTATTACCAGACAGATACAGTTATTACAGAAAAGATAGGGCCAGGGGCAGATGATGGAATAAATCAGGAAGTGCTTATCAGAGTGTGGGTCAGAACAGGAGCTGATACAGCCCCATACTTGGAAGGACTGAAACAAATGAGGGAGTTTAGTGTGATTTAATATACACAAGTGAGAATATAATTTATAATCTGCAAAACTTAAATCTGTACATCTCCTTAATGCTCATCCGCCCAACCCAATTTCCCTCATTTTTGCTTGTGGCGTTTTCCAGCTTCTTTTTTTCTCCTTATCTTAGTGGCCGATAATGGAATGCCTGCGAGTTCTCCTTGCTGTCTTACTGCCAAATAAAGCCTTTAACTCACACAATTCCACTGTTCAGTATCTGAGCCTCCTTGAACACAACACAGCCTGCTCTCCATATGTTCACAAACTACTCCAGGATTTTCTTCCTGGTCTTTCTTCTCGTCTCAAGGCCAGAATCTCTGGACTTGCAGGCGCCACTTCATGTTTACCAGGTGACGTCCTCTCCAGCACCATCTCCTGCAGCATCTGCACTATAACCCCCCCCCCCTTCCTGCTTTTCCTGCCTCTTTTTATATTCCCTATCCTGGATCTATATGTGCCATTCTACAGGCACCTTCCAACGTTTCTCCCTTTTTACCTATAGGTTTGTGGTGTGCTGACTCATCTGTCTTCCTAAAAAAAATTACCTTGGCTCAGACTCAACCACATTCCTTGGTGAGACACCTCAACCTGCCACACTGCTAACTTACAAAACTGTAAGTCAAGCTAACGAGGAGGAGTAAAGCTAATTATTTTTCATGACATAATTTGAGCATATACTTACCAATTTCAAAAACATCAGGAATCATTTTCGAGTCCTGAATCTCACTGATAGGGAACCAGGGGAAATATGGAATGAAATCAAACAAGCTAAAGATGAATGTAGATGTTAAAATTGCCAAAAACAGAGGAGAGGTTGAAGCCAAGAAAGACAAAGATCTCAGGAAGGAACTTAGCAAAGAATTTCCGAGAGCTATTAGAAGGGATGAGGAGCAGTATTCCAGCAACATCCATAAAGACATTGAAGATGTAAACTGATGTGAAAAAAACAAAGAAAATCTTCCAAAATTATCTAAAGTCAGAAAAGGGTTTTAATTTCAGATTGGTTTGCTAAAGGACCGCCAATGAACAGAAACAACAACGGAGATTAAACAAAAATGGAAAGAGTATATTGAAAATTGTACAAACTGGTACAATAGAGGTGTTGACATCCTTACCTTAGAATATATTTCTTATTTACAAGATTCTCTAGTATTAAAAGGTAAAGTTAGATCAGAACTCTAAACATTAGAGAATTGATGGAATATCTACAGAAATATGCAGTGATAGAAGAAGAATCAGTAAGGTTCTGAGGTTTTTTGCTGTCATTTTTTTATGACAGCAAATCTGAACAATGACACAATCGCCAATGATTGGAAGACTTTGGTCTACATACCAAAACCAATCAAAGGAGACTAAACAGAGTGGGCAAAATAGTTTAGCATAATGTAATGATTTATGGTACCTAGAAAGAGAAATGTCAGATGTTCAAGCTGGGTTATGAAAAGGCTACAGCAGTATCATAGTAGTGCTGATGCACATGGATAACCAAGAGTACAAAAAATCCTAAACAAACCCTGAGTGTGTGCTTTACTTATGATGAAAACGTTGTTCATTATTTCAACTACATCAAGCTGTTGAACGTCATTAGGAAAATGGAAATTCCAGAATATCTCATGGTCCCCACGAGTGACCTATATGCAGGACAAAAAGCCACAATCCAGACAGAATAGACTGGCTCCAGGTTGGCAAAAGAACACAGGTAAGTCTTCAACTTACAACACTTCATTTAGTGACTGTTCAAAGTTGCAACAGCACTGAAAAAAGTGACATGATTGTTTTTCACACGTATGACCACTGCAGCATCCCCAAGGTCATGTGATCAAAATTAAAATGCTTGGCAACTGATCATATTTATGGTGGTTGCAATGTCCCAGGGTCATGTGATCACCTTTTGTGACCTTCTAATAAGCAAAGTCAATGGGGAAGCCAGATTCACTTAACAATCACCTTACTAACTTAACAGCTGTGATTCACTTAACAACTGTGACAAGCAAGGTCATAAAACAGGGCAAAATTCACTTACAGAAATTTTGGGCTCAATTGTGGTCTTAAGCTGAGGACTGCTTGTAACAGTTGATACTATCTCCTTAATTATTTAATGTGTATGTTAAATATATATTGCAGGAAGCTGGATGATCACAACTATCAGATGGGAGGAAGAAACATCAATACCCTGCATTATGTTAATGATGCTGCTCAGATAGCTGAACATACAAATACCCTGCAAACTCTAGTAATGAGTCAAGGAGGACAGTAAAAAAATGGGACTAAGATTAAGCAAAGAACACTAAGCTAATGACAACAGGTATAGCAACTAGCCTCAGACCTGACAGTAAAGATACTGAAATCGTGAGTGCCTTTTGCTTTTAAGATCTCCTACCAACACTGAAGGAACCAACAGTAAAGAAATACACTGCAAACCAGGACTTGGTAGAGTAACAATGAAGGCTTTGGAAAATATATTCAGATGCCAGGAAGGGACTATATTCCCAAATATCCGAATAGTGGAAACAATGGTTTTCTCTGTGACATTTACAGAAGCAAAGACTGAACTCTGAAGAGACTAGAAAGAGTATTGATACTTTTGAATTTAGGTGTTGGAGAAAACGTCTGAGGATATTATGGATAGCTAATTACTGTACAAATCCAAAGTTCTCATTTGACATGTAAATGACTCATAAACTCAAATGGTCAAACACCCAGCTCTTTTGAGAAATCTGTAAGGCTGGTAAAGGTGAAAGAAAAAAGAGTAAGAGGACAAACAGAAGCATGGTGGATGTACTCAATTACAATGGGCAACACTTGAAGTTTCAGGCTGAGAACAGATCATGCTGGAGAAGGTATCCATGTGGTCGCTAAAATTTGATAGGTGCCAAATTGATGGCACCTAACCAATATAGAAACAGATACTGTACATTAAAGTTATACTAAGAATCTGGAATCTGGAAATATTTCTACTAAATCTATTCTTCATAGAAAAAAAACAGCTTTTTAGGAGAAAACAGTAAATGGCAGGAAAAACTGTCCTGTAATAAAAATAATTCTGTCCTACTTTAAAAAAAATAAGAAAAAGTAAAGCAAAGACATATATGAACATAAGTTCTGTATCATTTATGTCATGCCAGGATGATGATGTCATTTTGTGATTTGTTTCTTGTAGATGGTGTCCTATGTTTTTCAGCTTAATGTTCTTTTCATGTTCTTTAATTCGACACTCAATGTCTTATGTCCAGTTCGCCCAATGCAACTGTTCCCACACTGGCAATTTATTTTGCAAATTTGCCTTTGTTCTTGGTTTTGAAAGTTTATCCTTATTAAACATTGTTTTATCTTGTTCACCATTTCTTGTTTTATCGTGTTCACCATTTTAAATTGATTAAATAAATAAAAATAAAATAAATTTTAAAACTTTTTTTTGTCCAGTATTTCTTCAGGAATACCAATTCTGTTTTTGCAAATTTGAAACAGAGCTGCACATGCAGTATCAGTAAAAATTACAGATTCTTATATAAATATTCTTCAAAAAAGAGGAAGACTAAGCATGAGGCATTACAAATGACTAGATTGTTTGCTTAAATATATGATAAATATATTCAATGCTTTTGCAGAAGGATATTCTCAAAACTAACCTTCTGGCCACTCCATAAGCACATATACTCCCAAACTTCCTCTTAGTTGCTCTTGAGGTAGTCAAGCACCTGGTCCAGTACTGTTCTTGGAGAGAAGCCATTGTCATGCATACCAATGCAGTATCAATAATTATATCTGCAATTTGCGGTAGTCTAAAACTTCACAGACAGAGTGCTAGATTCCTACTCATATTGGCATGAGCCTACAGCATTTGACAGTATTTGGCATTCAAACAAAATACTGGGCCAGACCTGAGCATTAAGCATATCATAGAAAACATTTTGGGGTACACATTCTCATATTTATATTAAGTTTTATCACATATTTAAAACGTTCTACAAAAACATGTTCTAATTTGCAGCATCCTTTGTGGTTTTAGAAAAGGAGATTCTTAAGATCCATGGATATGAAGGGTATGCAATAGTTTAGGACTTATTTTAAATGTATGGAACTTCGGTTCCTTACTAACATTTCTGAAGTTTCCTCTCAGAAATTCAGGTAAGTTTTCAAATGAAGTTAAAATAGACAGGCTTCAAGACTTCTATTATAGGAAATATGCTGAGCATGGCATTTCTCCTATTCTGGCAAAAGATGACTATAATGAAGGCCTTTAATCAGAAGAATATTTTTCAGATTTTATTGTCAATCCTGTTCTTTTACCACTGGGAACCTATAGACATGCAGACATTTGGAAGAATATTACTCATTCAATGGCTTTTGGGAGGGGGGGGGCACAAATTTCAATTGTCAAAGCTTCACAAAATCAATGGGAGAAAATGTATTGTATTCTTATATTGCCAGCATTATATTCTCAGGGAGTTGGATGCGGGCTACAAAAATTCCACATGTCTAATACTCCTCTCTGTTTGTGCCAGTTGGGAACACAGCCAGAACTCTGCTTCAGCAGAGGTAATAAGTTATGGAGCTACTGTCATAATATGTAGCCTCATTCACAGGTTGCGCATTCAGCTCTCATAATGTTATACATTCTATTTGTATTAAAGAAGTAAACAAAACTGCAGAAATTGCATGATTAACAATTTTAATAATATTTTTCTCCTACATCATTGCAGCAGAAAAATAACATAAAATAGCCAGAATGAATACAAAAAATAATCTCACATATTTTTCAAGTTCCCTATAATATATGGTATATTGATATCATGAAAGGATTCATATTTCCTGCCCAAGAAATTCCACATATCCAGAAAAATGTTTATCTTTCTTTTCATTCTAAATAGTACAATATTTGCCTATAGTTCATTCTAAATAGTGCAAACATCTCCTGCTTTCTCATTCCCACATATTCTAAAGCAGGGGTGTCAAACTCAACTCAAATGGATCTGGTCCACGAGGCCACCCTGGAAACAGCGAAGGACCGGCTCGCAGTGCCACTGCCAGTGAAAATGGAGCTCGGGAGGGCAATGCACGGCCCTCCCAAGCTCTGTTTTTGCTGGCAGAGGGCTGCAGGAGGACGTCACAGCCAAAAACAGAGCTCGGGAGCCCGCTTTCACTGGCAGAGCACTCGGGCCAATACCAGCACCCCTGACAAGAGTGATGTTGACCTGGCCATGCCTACCGCGGCCCCTTAAGGTCAAACACAACCCTAATGTGGCTCTCAATGAAATCGAATTTGACACCCCTGTTCTAAAACATTTATAATGAATCTAAAACATTGCATAATCCTAGAGACGTTTTGTACATATTTGTCTTATAACATACTTTTCTATCATAGTATATGACTCTATTCTTATTAGCTATTTTGTAATATAAACTCACTTTCTAAGAATAAGTAAATGATTCTAAATCAGTCTAGGCAATCAGGAAATTATCCTTTCTAACTACAGCTATTTCCTGAATTTCAAAACTTTGTGGATTATGTCCAGGGAGCAGATAATGGATCAAGAAAGGATTGTGATACTGAGTAAATAAGAGCCCTTGAAACATTCTAAACGATTACTTTCCGTCTGTCAAAGCCAGCTTACCCATTCCCAATGCTAGAATGCAAACTTTTCAGTTAAGATGGCAGATAATTAGCAAGTTTTCTCAACATGCGCACAAACAAGTCTCATTTCAACATAGCCTTACATAAATGTCTAAACATAAAAAATGATATCCATGATTTCTGAATGGCCATGTAACAGAAACCATCTTTACCTTAGCATTTCATACAGGACACAGCTCAAGTCAGAGCTGGCTGAAAGTTTATGACCTGAAGTAAAGGACAAGATAAGCACCCTTTGATATACAGAAATAACTAGATTGGGAACTTAAATTCAATTACTGAAAATATTGGCATGTAGTATCTCAAAATGTTCGTCTGAAAGTGCTAGATAAGTGGAATAAACTGGAGGAGAAAAATGGTCCGCAGCCAAAAGAAGCAAGTGTTTTACACATGATGGAATTAGAGCAGATCCGTTCCAGGCTGAGCAAGGGAGTAGCAAACTTGGCTGATTCAGGAAAATAGCAAATTATGTTAGCAGAGAACTATTCCTCCCAAAGGAGAATAGGGAGAAGGAAAAATAATACATGCTACACAAGAGATCAGTTGACCCACGACTGCTATTTTGAAGGGACAACTCTGATTTTTTTTAAGTGTAGAAGAATAGCTATTACTTTAAAAAAAATTAATTTCCTATCCAATTTCCCTTTGGCCAACAGGGTCCAAAATAATTATTCTGTTTATGTGGAAGGAAAGAATCCATGTGACTTTCAAGACACTGGCATTTTCCAATACATTTGTATATAATTGCAAAAAGTATTCGTCAAACCTTTCTGGCTTTAGGAATGGCAGCAAAACTTACCAAGTTCTACAGTCCTCCCTTGCCCGGCCTTTTCTAATTTACCCATGAGAAAAGAGAAAGGAAAAAGAAAAGAAAAAAGAAAAGGAGTTTGATGCTTAAAAGTCCATACATACAGTATCTTTATGCATTTTAATGAATGTTCATAGTCAATGTAAACTTACTGACACTGTCAAAAAGACACAAGGGTAAAAATCTGGAAGTAACATTTATATTGGCTCTCTTACTTTCCCATGGGAATCTCAATAATGAAAACTAACTCACATCTGGAAACAACCTTGGATTTAAGCAATGTTAAAAATGGACCATGCAAGCTAAAAATATATTCTTTTTTAGGTCTATTTCTCAAGAAGGGAGCTACTCTTCATTTAAAATACACGTTCTTAATTATTGCTTTATAAAACATAAATCATAGTTTAACTCTGTTTTCATTCAGAGCCCTGAACATAAAGACAAATTTAAAAGTAATCCAGAATTTTTGTTTTAAAATTGCAAATTATGCACCATGAAGTTTTGCTCTACAGCTATGTCACAAACTATAACAGATGTGTTTTACCTCTGTTTAAATATTTAGTCAGCAAACTAAAGGGCTAAAAAGAGAAGGCCAGAGTGATTTAATTCTTAAATCAGGGTGGTCTATTGGTAACTTTTGGTACCATTGGTGTTGCTGTGGGAACAAAAATGAAACCAGGTGCCATCAAATTCAAGTTAAAGGTTTTGTGCTTTTTTAAACAATCTTAAACTAAGTTTCCATAAACTCTTTAAATGATACTACTACAAAAATTGACTATTTTATAACAAGAAAGGAATTATAAGTTATCCATAGACCATCAAATTCTACCTGCAACAAATTTAAATTGATTGGCACCTATTCTTTATAAATAAGATTGTTATAAATATACATCATATTCACCAAAATATATATTGGTATTATGCTTCTTTGACTAAGCTAAGTAAAGACACTGCATAAAGGTTTTACCAGATTTAAATTTAACCTTACATTTTAAACTATCTTCTAGTCTAAAAAAGTTTTTGTTTCAACAGTCAATCGCTGCATTGGACTTATACAAAGAAGAGTAAGATAGAAGCTTAATATTGTCCAGACTGTAAGGTTTTATCCCACTTTGTGATTAAAACTTTGAAAATAATCTTAGCCCTCCACAAAAACCTGCATTTTAAAGCATAATGTATTACAAATATGGATGCTTGCTGACCAAATTTCTACTTGTGATTTTATCAAAGCAGTTTTTGCTAGAAATATTTAAAAAACACTGATGTATATTCATTTGTAATATAAATCTGTAAATGACTAATATTTGTTTTTATAGATAAGAATCACAGAAGTTATTGTCACATGCCAATTAATAGAAAGATTATCTAATATTCAACTGAATTTATAGAAAATACCTAGGAAATCTGGAATTAAAGAATAATAATAATTCAATTAAAATTGTTGCATATTCTTTAGATGTATACATATTGTGCCACCAAATCAGTCAACTTCTAACAACTATATGGACTTTGTACAATTTTCTTGGAAACATTTTCAGAAGTAGTTTATCACTGAATTCTTCCTAGGGCCAAGAGGGAGTAACTGGCTCCAAAGTATCCAAACAACCTAAAATACTATTCCCTCGGCCTCTTAGCTTGCATTAGTAACCAAAATAAAAAAACAGCACAGTCCAGAATTGAGAACAGAAAGAACCAAGGGCTGTCTCCCAAATATATAGAATGTATGTTGTAGATGAAAAACTAAAGTCAAGTTTATGATAACATGAAGACATCCAAGAGGTTTTCTTGGCAATAATATAGAGGAGGATTAGCACTAAGATTTTTTTAATTTCTAATCTAATTTCTGAGCCCTGGGATATCCTGGATGGCATGTCCTCCAAGAATTATCAGGTCTGACTCTGCTTAGCTTTTTTGTTATCAACCAACCTAAGCTTTACTATAATTTAAAGAATGCATTATTTGTCTGAACTGAATTTTTAACACAAAAGAGAGAGGCCTTATCTGCTAAAAGAAAAGGCAAGTAAAATGCATTTCAGTTCCAAGGGACAAATAAAACACCACACACTTTGGTTTAGAACCCCAGCATAAGCAGGTTTCCTGCAACACCAGCAACAAGTACGAGTTTAGAATCTACAATTCCAGTAGCCCAAACCATACCTTAGAAATGACCATATGAAACATACACTGTGATACATCAATTTTTGTTGTTAGTACGTCAATATAGATATATTATTTAGGATTAGATATGTAGTTGCCTGAACCAAAAGATGGACAGGAAAATAAATTTGATAAATAAAAATATATAATTAGCAGGAGCTTCAGAATGATAAAATTATGGAATACGGAGTTCATCAGGACCTTTCAGATAATCTTGTTCAATTCAAGACTCCCACATCCCCAATAGATGGCCTTTCAGCTTCTGTTAAAATACCTCCTTCAACTCCTGTTGAAATGCTGTTACCATTAATTTTCCTTGTACCTAACCAAAACATATTTCCTATTAAGTTCATTGTTTATTGTCCTATCTTCTGGAACAATTCTAAACAACTGGTCTTGTCTGCAAACTTGATATTCATATTTTCTAATCTCATCCAATTCATTCATAAATAAGATGACAGGACACATCCTAGAAGACTTGAAGTATTTGACTCTACATTTATATCCAGCTTAACATGCAGCTATTGATTTTTGCTGAGTACTGTTATTCAACCATATAATGGTAGCACAATCCAACTCACTTTTTCTCAACATTTCTATTAGGCTATCAGGGGAAATTTTGTTGGATGTTTTATTGAAGTCAAGGTACAAATTGTTTACTACCTCCCTGTGGTCAGCTCAATTTTGAACTTTTGTAGTTCATACTGCAAAATAATTTTTCCTTGCACTTTGTCCCATCTAGAGATTTTAGTCTGTAACATCCTAAATATGCATGCAACCTTAAACTATTTAATATACTTTTATTTCTAACTTTTCTCTTAGAAAAAGCAAGCTGGCTTATTACCACACAATAATAATTCACATTAAGCAAGATTTATTGAGCAAATTAACCACAAAGATTGTTGCATCAAATATATCTTCAACAAAGCTTAAAAATGTCAGGTTTCAATCCAAAGTATACAACAATACAAAAGGAGACTTCTATTGACATAAGAGAATGAATAAGCTCTTAACTATTGCCAGGGTGTCTTTGAAATTAATAGCCCCAGCTTAAACATTTTCGTATTAAACATCCTGAAAATAAATGAAGAGAACCATGGAACTGTTCTTTTTCAGATTAGCACTTGTAAGTATTTGAAATATGTAACAAAAATATACAGCATTACATGAAATTTACCATCATTATACTTCCTTTACAGTTATTTTAGTTAAGGTTTCAAGTTAACTCGCTGGCGTGTAATTATGAAATTATTGTTCTGATCCTCTGCTTACTTTGAAAGTGATTAATCAAAGTCAGAGAAAGCCAACCATCAAGTCAAGTATGTTTCAAATTTCCTATTCAAGGATAAAACTAAAAAGATGAGCTAATTTTGTTTTAATTAAATCCTCATTTAGAAGTTTGAAATAAATGTTTTCTATTTAGGTTTCAATTAGACTTGAGTTGTAGTCCAGATTTCATATATTCTTTCCTTCTGCTACTCTATTACACATTCCCAATTATGTTTTCCTAGTTATACACACAACTACATAAAAGATTTCAAATATTTTTGTCTAGATTTAGTAACAATACACATTTTAAGTTCACAATAAGGCTATTTTCCAGAATTGCAGAAATCTGGGCCAAGACTCAGGTTTGTAAACTCAGTGAAAAATTCCTGCCTAGTCAATTATATTTCTT
>JANHJO010005607.1:101900-112701 GCA_032468235.1 Pseudoxyrhopus heterurus | reverse complement strand
CAATTATATTTCTTTTCAGACTAGCATGAATTTTCCCATTTAGAACAGGAAAGAGGAAGAATGACAAAAGCCCCAGCCAATCTGGAAAGCGATTGTGCTCTGGGCAAAATCAGTTTCAAACACCAACAACTTTAGCAAAGAAGAAAAAAATTTTTTTCCCTTTCTCACCACTCAAGCTTCTCTATAATATCATATGAAAAGACAGGAGTGTCTCTATTCTTTCATTAGAACAAAGTATGGTATTTACCAAACTCAGTGTTTCTCCAGTGTATTTGACTAGAGTCAGGTTCCCATGCTCCAAAGACATATGTGAAGGATGCTTCTTTTTTAAAAAAAAATCTTCCTGTTTAAATCTAGGAAAGGACTCTAGGTGAAAGTACACTACGAATGTTAAATGCAGTTTGTACAGATTTGTACAAAAAGACATGTTATAATATTTTCATTTTGGATGCAAGCACTAAAGGAATGCATAGTGAAGCAAAGCATGAAGTTAAATGGTGGTACCAATTACTAATAAATCATTTTAAAATTCTACTGTACTTTTTTAATTTTTCTAAGATTATTGCTCAATTCTAATCAGAATAAGCTTAACATGTTTTTAAAATAATAAATGTATCCTCAAAGTTAAACCTTCCCATATTTATTGAATTTTGTGATTTAGACCTCACAAGGTGATCAATTTTTTTTTTAATTTATACTGTTGATCATGCTCCTCTATGTTTTGAATTGATTGAAAAGTGGAATATATGTCTCTTTTTCAATAAACATTAACTCCAAGCATGCTTTGCAGTAGCCTCTTCAAAAGCAATTAACCTCCCTAGAGGAATCAGGGGTGGATCAATCGAGGAGTTATAATGTGAGTAAACAGTATGCAGTGGCAGCTTCATAGGAAACTACAATTTCAGGTGCATTGGTCTCTGCAGAACAAAGGTAAGAATCACCAATCATGTTATGCATTACTCAGCATTATCTTGGGAATTTGGAAGAATATCCAGTTGCCGAATATTACTCCAATCATACAAAAAAAGGGGGAGGGAGAAAACTACAGCCAAAAGTGTTCAAAGATAACATTATTTTTCCTGCACTTTTTATTAGGATACCAGTTTCCAATGGAATGCCCCGATCTAGGATAAAGCTATAAGGCAATATAAACAACATCAAGAACTCTGGAGAAAGGCAGCTGCTTGTAAGATACACTGAAAAGAAACTAGTGATCACAAGCAGATTAGTCCATGGTGGCAGTGACACAAGCTAAGCAGGAGGTATGGATAATCTGGGTAAGTGCCATGGAAAAATAAATATCATGATTGGACTTCAGGCAAATGGAAACATTTCAAATTGGCTTCCTACAGTATTCTGTGGAACATATGATGTCCACATGTCCATTACCAATAACTTCAGCACAGAACACAATAAAGGCAAATGCTGGATATATTTTCAAGATATTACATTACAAGCCTCTCTCAAGACAAAAAAGCATAAATTAGGGGAGGGGGCAAATTTGCAATGCTAGCTTACTTATACAAAAGGCTGGCAATCTTTTCTTGGAGCACCACCAGGTTGAAGCCTTTTTGGAAAGCTTAATGTGGGTGTAATTTAAAGGGTAAAGGAAGGAACATTAAAGTTATCCCAACTGGGCTTCAGAGGCGTCCCCTCTATTTTTTGCTATCCTAAATACTTGCAGGTTGATACAGATTCTATATTCCTTAATTCTTGGTATAGAACACATATGAATGTTTTACATCCAGACACAACACATATATGAAATTCATTCATCAAAGTATACTTGGCCATTTTGGGTTTTCCAGAATTATCCATGTGTATGAATGGAATGTTTTTGTGTGTATATGTACACATAAATACAAACACATGCACACATAGACATATGCTTAAGAGCATTTTGAAGTACAATGTGATTTTACTATCAAATTTGTCTATTAACATGACCACTGAAATGTTAAAAATATGCAGGCATTAACTGTAATATTAGAAGATGTCTTACAGTCAGAAAAATGAAGGGTCAAATAAGTGATTCCCTGTCCGAATTTAGACCTCCATAATATTTCTCTTCAAACACTTTTCTCCCAATATAAATGCAAAGGTAAGTAACATTGTTCGAGCAGAAAAATGCTTGGGGAAAAGAAAGTGCAAGTGGAAAGAATTTCAGCTTTCATTATTCATGCAAATGTTGTTCAAGACACAAATACCCAGTCCGGTCTTAGTTTAAAGATGTTAAACATATTCCATATTTAAGCAGCTGTTATTACATCTGCCCGAGTCTTGAAGTTTGTTTTAATTTAGAACATGGCACCATAATCTCCAACAAACTAGCTGAATGCAGTGGGTTTTGGAATAGCATGAAGAGGACCCAAGTTTGTCAGTTACCCTCAGCCACAGAAGTTCACAAGGTGACTTTGGGTCAATCACCGCTTTACATACTAATAACATTTGTATACTGTAATCCCCATTACAAAGAGAAAAATAAAAGGGAGAGCTTACTATGTATACCTACTTTGAGCTGTAGAAGGAAAAGTAGAATATAAATGTAAATTAATCTTTAAAACGTATTACAAATCAAAAATTTGCAGAAATATGAAGAAGCTTTACAACCAGTTTACAGCGCTCTGATTGTCACCTCCTTTCCAGCCATGAGAATGTGTTCATTTTATATAAAGAACTGATATATATATTCCCATAACCGTAGCCCTACAGTTCTTTTAAGAGTGTCTTTCAATTCAAAATCCTTTCCTTACCTTTGCACAAATTTTAGCACAACTCCTTGAGTAGCTAGTGTGTGGTTAGAAAGAGGAAGCTATGCTTGTTTGCATGGAATCTGCTATTTCCGCCCCTGCCAAAACACTTGTTTAAAAAGTCATGTAATATCTCTATTAGACTGTAAATGCAATTGACAAGGAAATGGCCTACTGACAAAGCATTACCTTTGTGGCAGCGCCAACCAGCCTACAGCAAAATAGCATACAGAATAACTTCAGCATGCATTCCCAAGTAACAAAACAGTGTTTTACATAAATACCACAGAATCTAAGCAAGATCCAGAAAAAGCAATGAAAGTTTGCCCAAGCTTTCATGCTTGCCTGTATCAATTGAATGTCTTAACTAAAACAAAATAGAAAAGCATCTACATATGTCCAGGAATCTTATGAAGTTGGATCATATAACACTGGGAAAACTATCACAACTGAAATCTGTGTATTTCTTCTTAACCACTGTAACAACTCACTAATAAAAATTAAGAAGAACTATGGGGTATCAAATATACAAAAGAATATTAACTGCATACAAGCCCTTAAAGACCAGAACACAAATTATTAACAAGAACATGTGTTCTGTGTAAAACAGAATTGTTTTTTTTTTAAAAATGGTTTTGTTCTTTAATACATTTGATTACAAGGATTAAAAAGCTTCACAATCTGTCAGTTTGAAAAATTGACCACTTAGTTAAAAGTAGCTATTTCATACTAAAAGAAATACTTTTAATATAATTCTTTTCACTTAGTGCCTTTTATAAACAACTATGTTAAAATTATAAGTAATTATGTTAAAATTATTCCAGATATTCTCAAGAAAATATTTAATTTAATTTATAAGCCACCCCTCTCACGAACAAGGCGACTCCGTGCAGCTTAAAAACAGTAAAAAGATATAGAAACAACTACAATTACAATTGTTATACCATATAAAATGTTTTTATTAAATGAAAGTGTTGTTTAACCATTACAGACAATATCCAGCATTATTGTGAATGTCTTTATTTCTAATATGTCTTATTATGAATTGTTGGTTCCTATTGGTCCACTAATTGAGTTCAGACATTGCACTAAGCAATAAACTATGATTTACAAACCACAGCTGTTGGATTCATACAATACAGTCTGTTCCTACTATTGCAATCAAGCATTTTCCTTACTAGTAGGACACAAGAACAGAAACTAAATGTTAGAAAGAATATATTTAATAGCCCAAGCAAAGATTTAAAGCTTTTTTCCAATGCTAAAACAGTAGGTGTTTTATTTTGAAGGGTTTTTCCCCTTAAACCAGAATGGAAACCATGTTCGCTCAGGAAGTACTTTAAAAATATGATGAGACTTAAATAAATGATTTTGGAGGAAATAATGCCCTGACAGAAAAACCGGAAGTCTTGGGCTTAGAATTAAAAAAATATATAAAATTCTTCTCTCTCTCTCTCTCTCTTTCCCTCACTCCCACTCTCTCTCATTATGCTCTGTTACCCACTGTTTCAACATCCTTGAGTGAAACATAATGACATCTAAAGGATGTGCTCTGGCTTGAGAAAATAGGTGCAGTTTAATATACGAGACTACTGACAATTAGTCTCCTTTCTAATTATGAATCAAATAGTATTGCATATAAGCTCAAGAAAAAAAACTTGTCAACATCACATAAAATGGCACCTCCATTCCTAACCTTTGGAAAGAAAACACATTTATCAGCTTATGATATTTAAAAACTGTGCTGAATGGGTAAAATTGCTATCCCTTATAGCTAGCTGTACTTGTAGCGAAGTGACAACTCCCAAATGCTAAAATTAGCTAACACATAAGCAAATGTCAAAAAGGAATCATAACAATAAATGGCATTTTGAAAAATAGTTGCATGCTTAAAATGTATTATTATTAATTTAAAGCAGCAATTATTTTTCCTAAACCCTGTTTGAAAACATTCTTTTATTTAAATATTATAAGTGTAAGCATAGCATAAAATACTTTAACACCCTCTGTCACTGTAACAATTGCACAAAATGCAGCTTAGCCAAGTGCTGCTTCTACTTTTCAATGAAAACAGCCTACAAACCAATTATACAAAAACTCACAATTTCTGTTTCTTACCCTCATTGGATGAATATCAGCATACGGTGGCTTTCCTTCAGCCATTTCTATTGAAGTAATACCAAGGGACCAGATGTCTGCCACACAGTTATAACCAATTTCTTGTATTACTTCTGGAGCCATCCAAAATGGAGTGCCTATGACAGTATTGCGTTTTGCCATTGTATCCTGTAAAACAATTTTTTACTTAACACTAAGTGTGCAGCTTTTTGGAGGGATGATAACTCAACAGGCTCACCTGCATGGAAAGACAATCACATCAGCCACTCTGTAATCATGAAGTATCCCCAAACCACTGAACCTACTACCTATCAGCAAAAACCATCAGTCAAAGGTTTTTCTTTACTCGTTTAGCACTCAAATGTTGAAATCAATTTGTTCAATAGAGTCCTGCACTAAACTGTTTACATTATGTTCATTAGCAATAGAAATAGCACTTAGGTTTACATACCACTCCATAATGCTTTACAGCATTCTCTAAGCCATTTACAATGTCAACATATTACCCCCAACAATCTGGGTCCTTATTTTAATGATTCTGAAGGATGGAAGGCTGAGTCAACCTTGAGTTGGTCAGGATCGAACTTCTGGCTGTGGGCAGAGTTAGCCTGCAGTACTGCATTCTAACCACTGTGCCATCACAGCTCCTCCAACATTATCTTTCAGAGCATTATAAAATATATATAGTAAGTTGCATCTTTATTCAAAATCTATACAGGAAATCATTATTCGGACAAAACATTGAAAAATGCCCCTAAACAACTAATGCAGCAATTGTATCTAACCAAGAACCTTAGTCTTCAAATCCTTCTACATTACAGAAAAAGACTTAAGAGACAATGAACCTAAACCTTCTTTAGAATTATCCTGTTTAATGCTGCAATTTAAAAGCTCACTGGACAAAGCTGCCTCTCCCAGTATACACCACATATGAACTGTAAATAATCCCATAAAACTGATGTCAAATTGATTTTAATTGGAAAAACATTCTTACACGACAATCTCACTATTTAAAACATGTTATCTTTCAAAAGCCTCTCATATCTTATTACTGAAAAATAGCAAATACAATATTTATCTGTTGAGCGTACTAACATATAAAATATACTTTTATTTTTACACTTACAGTTAACTGTCCAGCCACTCCAAAATCAGCTAACTTGGCATGTCCTTCAGTATTCAAGAGAATGTTCCCAGCCTTTATATCTCTATGTATTTTTCTCATGAAATGCAAATATTCAAGTCCTTTAAGGGTAGATTTAAGAATGGTTGCAATTTCATCTTCGATAAGCTGTAAAAAAAAAAGTACCAAAATTTCTCTCTGGTATACTCACATTCCAAGTGATTGTACTTTTATACAAACACCATGAATCAAACTACAACACAAAATTACTCACGTGGCATACAAATACTGTACAAAATGTTTTAAAATTGTAGAAAGCAAGGCTTTATCAAGGACCCATTCATGCCATCTGGATTTTTGAGTCTACATAAAATTGTGAATCAGTCAACAAGTTCAGGAAGGAGAAAGAGGTATTAACAACAAACACTGCAGACTAAAACCTAAACAAATACCTAGGAAGTAAGAAATGCCTAAGAGATTGTAGAATTTGTCTGGATTTTGAATTGCACTCAATTTTCTGTATATTCTATATGAAATGTAATAAGTTTGTGAAAACTCTTCAGATACTATAACTTTGGGATTTAGAGCTACACCAACACAGGAAACATAAATTTCAATATGATAGATTTGATTGCAAGACTCTTTGCAATTACAGCTCAATTTCATAGATATGCAGCTATCCAATTATTTTTCTTAAGATTAAGATCGCTCAAAATTTCCTAAAATAATTTCATACCACATGTTTATTCTTTCTAAATGTTTATTTTATTTCTGCTTTAAATTTCATTTGGGCTTTACTATCCCTCTATATTTGTAAGTTTGTGGTATATATGTGATTTTTTATTTTTGTGGTCAACTCAATTAAAATTATATCACATGAAATGATTGCATAAAATATAAATATTGCATAAATATAATTTGCCAATATCATCCAAAATACTTGGATGTCACTACAATAGAAATAAATCATTTTCACAGAAGTTATTTCTAAACCAGCCATCTCTGATTTCAAGATTCATGATTTAAGTGGTTTAAGTGTTTCATTTTTTTGTCCCTTCAAGATAATGGCCAAATTTGAAGAACAATTTGATCTGGCAATAAATAAACTACTTCAAAAGTAAATTCAGGATTCAGAACAAACAGTAGAATATTTTTTAAAAGCAGACATATTTTTAACAAAGTGTCTCTTAAGGGACAACCAAAGAGTTTTTAATGTTAATGTTAATGAATATGAGATAGATATATTCAAGGATTATAGTCTCATTTCAGTTTTCTAAGCATCAACGATGCACAAAAATGGTCTCACAGCCATAAATTTTTCAATAAAAACATCAGGGTAGAAGTGACAATTCACTTCTACAACATTAGCTTCAATTAAAACGATCAATTAAAAAAAATATTCTATTTATCTGAAAAGGCAAATAGAGTTAAAGGAAGAAACAGTACAATTGGAACAACATAAAATTACTACAGCTAAAAAAGTTCTACATTACGAGCCAATGCTTTGAATAAGGAAAGGAATATCCCCTTTTGAAAAATGAACATGGCAAACAAATTCTGAATACAATTGGCAAAGGCTACAGTTATTACTTTTAGACTGATAATATTACACAGGTTAGAGTCCTGATGGCGAACCTATGCCACGCATGCCGGAAGTGGCACACAGAGCCATCTGTCCAGGCACGCCAGCCATCGGCCATTGCTCTTATGGGTTCCGGCGTGCAGTGCCGAAAACCAGAAGAGCAGCTCCCCGGAGCACATGCACGTGCCGGCCAGCTGGTCTTCGCACACGCGGAAGCGCTGAAAATCGGAAAAGTAGCTCCCCGGAGCGCATGCGCATGCCGGCCAGCTGGTCTTCGTGCATGCGGAAGCGCTGAAAACAGGAAAAGCAGCTCCCTGGAGCACATGCGCGCACCAGCCAGCTAGTTTTCGCACACGTGGGAGCACTGGAAAATAGAAGAGCATGCGTGTTAGAAACCAGAAGCTAAGCTACCAGTTTCCGGCGCTCCCACCCACACGCGTTGGGAAGCTGCTCTTGCGGTTTCCAGCACGCGCACGCGCTCTTGTTTCACCACTCAGTGTCGAAAAGGTTAACTACCTAGAGAATAAGGTAGCCTAGAGAATAAGTATAAATAATACTGGCCTAGAGAATAAGTATAAATAATTATTAAAAGAAACTTCTATCCAACTTATTATGGAACAGAGAAATCAATTGACAAGGATTACCAATGGAACTTGAGGAAGTAATCAAAATGCTTAAAATGTAGCTACCAAAGTTATTGGTTTAAATAATTTGACCCATTATTTTCATTAAAAATAAATAAATACTTTCATATTGCTATCATTTTTATTATTCTATCCCACAAAAGTACTTAATTTGGGACTCTAGACTCAATCCTAGAACAGAAATTATCTCAAAACATAGGAAGGATCATATGCACATTTACAAGTATAAACCTTCATTAGTGAACTAAGATATTAAAATGTTTTAGATCAATATCAGCCAATAGATGGAATTTAATTTTTGATAAATATATTGATATACATCAAAAAGATTTATCTAAATGAACTTTATTTAGATGAATATAACATCTTCAGTATTTTGGAATGGTTATTATTGTTTAAGACAGGGCTGTCAAACCCCCGGCCCACCACGCACTGGCCAGGCCCACACCTAGTTTAGCGAAGGGGGGAAAGTCCCGATAAGTCATGTGACACTGCCGCGACATGAGTTTGACACCCTTGGTTTAAGATATTGGAAAAATGGAAAGTAGGAGTATGTTTATACATTAAATACACAATTTTTTATTTAAAATCAATTATTTAGATACACAACTGGTAATTCATCAAATGGAACAAAACAGATCTGACCACCCTCTCCTCTTCTGTATAATGCCACTGAAGGATTTTTTTCCCAAACTTAAGAAAAACTCAGCTACTAATAATAGCAATACAATATAGGCAAAATAGGGACATAGTGGCTCAGTGGGAGGGACGCAGTGGCTCAGTGGGAGGGACACGGTGGCTCAGTGGCTAAGATGCTGAGCTTGTCGATCAGACAGGTCGGCAGTTCAGCGGTTCAAATCCCTAGTGCCGCGTAACGGAGTGAGCTCCCATTATTTGTCTCGGCTTCTGCCAACCTAGCAGTTCGAAAGCATGTAAAAATGCAAGTAGAAAAATACTTTGGTGGGAAGGTAACAGCGTTCTGTGTGCCTTCGGCGTTTAGTCATGCCAGCCACATGACCACAGAGACGTCTTCGGACAGCGCTGGCTCTTCGGCTTTGAAACGGAGATGAGCCCCGCCCCCTAGAGTCGGGAACGACTAGCACATATGTGCGCGGGGAACCTTTACCTTTACTAATTATGTATAATGAGTTTAGCTAACAATTGTTTTGTATTTATTGGATTGTTGCATGCCACCCAGAAGGCAAAACAGTTTATAGATATGCAGGATTGCCTACTTCTGACTCACCACCTCCTTAAGTATTTTTTATTTGTGTCTATCCTACAAACAATGATGAATTTGAATTTTGGTAAACCAAAAATTTCAGTGGTGTTAACTGGGAATGGTTATGGTTTGCTACAGAAATAGAGAGCTGCATTCTAACGCACATGAGGTTGAAAAGAGTTTGGGGGGTTACATCTCTAAGGTTGTCATTGTAGAGTGGTTCTAACACTTTTTAGCTGATATTTATGTGTCTACTAAAGGCTTAACTTGATTCTGTCCAGATAACATCAGGTCCCAGAATTGATATTCTGTTTTCCACAATGCTGCCAGCTGTATTGTTTCAGAAGCATCACTTTTTTTAAATCTGTTTTAAAGGAATTAAGTATCTGAACAAAAAGAAGAAAGTGGTTAATAAAATGTTCATTTCTTTTAGGATGTGACTGTCACGCATGGGCTTGCAGTCTTGTCTTTTAAGAAAAAATAGCAGACTGGTCATACTTACTTCCATGAGGGAAAAAAGAACTGTAAACACAAGAATTTAAGGAGTTTCAGAATGAACTTTGGATATCACCCTTCTGCTAAAAAAGAAAACGAAAAAAGAAATTGTAACACTTAAACCTTCCCTTCGATTGTAGCAAGTCTGATTCAATTCTGCCAGTAAAATTTTCACATACTCGGTTTTGCCTTTGATTCTTTAAGATTCAGCGTTAATAATTATATCTTTTGTATTATTGTCTTTTTTGTTTTTTATTTAATTGCTGCATACAGGTAGCCCTCGTCTTACGTCCACAGTTGGAACTAGAATTTCAGTTGCTAAGCAAGGCAGTTGTTAAGCGAGTCATGCATATGCTTATACAACCTTTCTTTTGCAATCATTGTTAAGCAAATTACCACAGTTAATTGAAATCACATGGTGGTTAAATAAATCCGGCATTGACGTTGCGTGTTGGAAGCTCGCTGGGGAATGGCAATCACATGACCCCGTGGTGCTGCAAAGGCCATAAACACATGTTGGTTGCTGGGCACATGAAGTTTGACCATATGGCTGTAGGAATGTTGCAGCAGTTGTGCCATTGTAACTTTATGATTGCTGAATGAATGGTTGTAAGTAAAGGACTATCTGTACAAGATACTGAGAGATTTCATTTCTTACCTGCATTCCATTACGATTGTTAGGCCAGTGCAGTGTTTTGGATTCGAAGCAACAAGTGTTTTGAAGCATGCCAGGGCACAAATGTAGCATTTGTCTGCAATCTTTAAAACAGCTGTACAGTGGAACCTCAGCTCACGACCACAATTCATTCCATAACTTTGGTTGTGAACCGAGTTGGTTGTGAACCGAAACAAATTTTCCCATTGGGT
>JANHJO010005607.1:44216-57624 GCA_032468235.1 Pseudoxyrhopus heterurus | reverse complement strand
AATTCACCCATTCCTGTCCATTTTAGTTCACTGATTCCTAAGATGTCGATGTTCAGTCTTGTCATCTCTTGTTTGACTACGTCCAGCTTGCCTTGATTCATGGATCTTACATTCCAGGTTCCTATGGAGTATAAGTATAAGGCAGTCCAGGAATGGTGGCTGTTTCCAGTCCAGGAATGGTGGTTGCTAGAGGACCTGTGTTGATTGTGATTGATTTTGTATACTTGGAGAAATCGTACTACTGCTGGTTTTGTTTATATTACATATGGCTAAAATATAATATTTTTAAAGGGTTTGTTTTTTGTTATACAATGATTCTAATTTTAAGCTGCTCAGAAGTTTTAAACATGGGCAAATTTTTAAATAATATAAAAAAAATAGTAAAATTGGTTCCAGTTCAGATATTCAGCATATACTTTATTTATCCCTTTTGTATCCTGTTTTCCCCAGTGTTTCGGAGTGTTTTGGAGAAATTAGGTAATGCTAAAAAGGTCACTTGCCTCGTTGCTTCATAGAGGGGGATTGGAAGTCAGGTTGGCTTATTTCTAATCAGACATTAAAGCCAATGGACCACCTCATTGTGATCTGCCTATTTCAGAGCTCTATTAGTTAAATTCCATGGGGACTGGGCTGAATCATATGATCATCTCAGCTAAATGCACAAAGGCATTCATATGACTGCCACTCATATTCACAGAAGTCTGTGACAAATTAGTTTTATGGATATGGCCCTGGAGGGCCTTTGAGCCTCCACTCATTAACGGGAAAAAGGAAGCATATCCATACAAACTTATTTTAGCACGATCTTATGATCATTTCAGTATATGTGATATCCGAATATGTTTGCGTCAGCCATGCACAAGACAGTAGTGTAACTCAGATCTTCTTTCCAATTAGTAATCCTGGGATCTAGTAATTGTAGTAGGTCTACAGCTCTGATTGAAAAATCAGAGTAGAGCTAAATGATAGAAAATAAATGCAGAAAATTAATTATTGGCTGCCACTTAAAAGTCATCTAGATTTTTTACTCCAGATCCGAGAGCCAATGTGATCCAGTGATTAAGGTGCTGACCTAGAAACCAGGAGTCTGTGAGTTATAGTCCCACCTTAGGTATGAAAAACCTGCTGGGTGATTTTGAGCCAATCATTCTCTTTCAGCCTAACTCACTTCTTAGGCTTGTTTTGTGGAAAATAGGAGGAGGAAGGAGTACTAGGTATGTTCACCTTGAGTTATTTATAAAAAATAATAAAGGTGAGATAAAAATCCAGTAAATATATAAATAAAGTCCTGTCTATACAAAACTGATTTATGGGGAACTCAGTCAATTATCACCATTCTGTGATGCCTTTAAGAGTTAATCGATTGTTATCCAGTTCAATCCTTCTTTAGCAACATGAAATACTGAGCAAAACTTAGTTCCACTTTTGAGTGATTTATTGGAGGATCTTCCTCTACAAGAATGCTAGTTTGAGTACTTTCATTTTACCAGACCTCCTTTCTTTGAGCCTTTTATTTCTGAATTACTTTTTAAAATTTATTGGTTGCTTCTGTCTCTACTGTTCCTTTGTATTGAAACAATTTAACATTAATGAATTACTGCACTGTAAGATATTTTGAGAATGTATGGTTTGAATAGCAGCCTAGAAATGTATCTAAAAAGTATTGTACATATATGTATATATAAAATTTCTAGACTACCATTCCATCTAGGGATGTTTAACGGTTCTTTGTAATAATATTAAAAACTCTAAATGTATAAACAATAAAATTAAGAAGAGGAAATGTCAGGAGATAATACTTTCAAGTTCCCCAATCAGATCTTTTAAAATCTGTGGATACTAATTATAAGTTTAATATTTCATTTCTCTGACAATATATATAGGTGGCTTAGTAAAGTTTAATGTGTACTAACACATCATCAAAATGAGACGACAAAGGTATATTAAAACTGGATTATTACAAAATCAGCCAGATTCTTTGACTTTGCTATGATTAACTGGCAGATGCCCTATTTTGGCTACAATTCTATGTAGATTTAATTGAGAAAGAGCACCAATTAACTTCAGTTATTGAATATATAGTCTTCATATATCTCTAACCCTGTATTTTCTAATCTGTCTCATACTAAAACTTAGCACAGTAATAAAGATTTGGTCACACTAAGCCATGTTTCCTTATTCATGATTTGTTGACTAATTTGGGATGACTGGATTCACACATGACACTAAGGTATAATGGGCATAGGATGCATGTTATTTAGTGTGCAAAAATATGGATTACCTCTAGATAGCACTTATCACTTAGACTTATATACCACTTCACAGTGCTTTATAGCCCTCTCTAATGGTTTACAGAGTCAGCATATTGCCCACAACAATCTAGGTCCTCGTTTTACTGACCTCAGAAAGGTGGAAGGCTGAGTCAACCCTGAGCCAGTGAGGAAAATGAGTTTGTGATCATCTAATGGTCATACGGATTCTTGCAACACTGACAGGCTTGGGATGCAAATAAGCTTTGGTAGACCTAATTATGTAATTTGACTGGTTTTTACAATATGGAAAGACACAAACTTTTGTGAACTAAGCTTATTTTATTAGATGCTTAGAATGGCTAAACCGGTGTAGAATTTAAATTGGGATGAGGCTGCAAAAAAAGGAAAGGAAAGTTAGTTATGTAACATGATAAAAGCCCATTATGTTTATTGAGCTTTTGAGATAGTTTAAAACTTTTTGATGTCTGTAAATTCATCAGTATTTTGCTCAATTTTGTTGGTAAAAAAAATGTATTCCAAAATTGTTCTTTGAAATCCGTAATGAAGTGTTCTGAGACGTCACAAATCTTCTGAGATTACTTTGTCTTTGGTTTGAGTTCTGATGTCAAATTTGTGTCTTTTAATTCTTTTGCGCAAAATTTGACCTGCTTGTCTCACAGAGAGAGAATCCAGAGGGACATTTCTGGCAGATGATGGCATATATCACATCAGAGGAGAAGCATGTGAAGGCATTTCTAATCTTGTGTGTAACATTGTTGAAGCCTAATGATGTTCCTATTGGTGTAACTGTGGGGGCAAAATAGATTTGGCTCTCATTTTACAATCTGAAGGTTGATTTGGGAGCCTTGAAGTTTTTGTGACAGGATCTCTGCATAGCAGTTTTTACTCTGATCCAACACGATTTGCAAAGAGGCCAGAGAGATGGGGGCTGGTTGCTCAGAGCAATGTGTCTTGAGGCAGCTACAAGTCAACCTGATGGTTGACTCCTCTGTCGAACACTTGCTGCAGGTGGGTGAAATCTTGCCTTATGCTTCCATGCTCACCTTTTTACCTATTGTTTTTCTACATGTACATGTCAATCGGCTTTGATCAAACGTCCTAAATTTCAAGCAGCAGCATGATTCTACCTACTGTCTCTTACTCATCTCTCTTTCTCAGTTATTATCTTAGTAAACATCAGTATGAATTTAATTTTCAGAAGATACTGATGAAATCAAATATGCACATAATGAGATTAATAGTGAGTACAAATCAAATCATGTCTACTTGGAAGTAAGTCCACTGTTTCTGGTGGAACTTATTTCAACGTAATTGTGTAACACATTTAATTGAGCACAAATCCCACTCAACTCAGCAAAGTTCACTTCCAAGAATTATGTTCTGTGTGTGTTTTTCAAAAGTAGATTTAGCCCAAATTCTGTATTCTTTCTGAGCATTTCTTCCTGGGCAGCTGGATTTAATGAATTATAGGGAAAATAATGATTGATCATGTTATTACCCAACCTTTGACATATTTTTTGAGCTACATGAGATGCAGACTTGAAAGAAGCATTTGGAAAGAACAGGGAGAGTGAGAAAAAGTATTACTGTATGAAGCTTTGTTGCTGATCAAAATCTTAGGTAATTTGGTCTCTCAACTATAACAACTATTGTTATTTCTTCAGGATTAAAGAAAAGAAGGGAAGGATTAAATTGTTCCTTCATGCCTGTTTTCATTCTATGAAATGGCATCTCCCTATTTACATTTTTTTAAAAATATTACATTTAATAGAAACAGATTTCAATACTGTGTCTATTTTGATTTTGGAGAGTTCCTACTGATTAAAATGGGTCACTCAATCGAGTTGGGAATTTGGAACTGTGATTTAGGATTTACTGATTGTAAGCTCCAACTAACAAGGCAATGTCCTGTGTTAAAACTTTATTTGCAAATTGTATAATTTTTCTAGGAAAAGCCAGACAACTAGATCTGGGCTGCAAATTCTAGATCAGTGTTTTTCAAATTTGGCAGCTTTAAAATGTGTGGACTTCAAGTCCAAGAATTTCCAAGCTAGCCAGCCAAGTTTGAAAAACACTGATCTAGATGAAGAATAAATGGCTGCAAAGAGATACAGAAAAATGTACAGCTTTGCTGACATTTTGGGTAAATCTGGATTTTTCAGCCCAGACATGAGAGCTGTAATTAATATGAATTCCATGCAATGGATGAAAAAAATTGTGAAACAGAAGTAACAGGCAGATTTCCCTATCCAATTTTTCTTTATAGCTGCTGGTTAAATTGAGTGTGTCAAGCATTTCCATAATCATAGGAAAATGAAAAGAAATACGAAAGATTGGAGAAGGGAATAGCAGAAGATAATTCTCCAGTCATTTACCCATTGAAAATAACCCTTTCTGAGCTATGTTATGTAATGAAATAAAAATTATATATATATATACCTTTCTGAGCTATATTCTTTTAATGGGTTCCAACAAGGTTCAAGGGTTACCCCTGGGTGGGTAGGAAAGTTGCCTGGAATTGCTACAAAAAGTAAGGAAAGGGTTAAATTTTCATCTCATCTCTTACTCACGTTTCAATAGCTTTCCAATGCTTTTAATTAAAAGAAAGTGTTTGTTTGTTTAATATAGCTGCCCATCTCACCATAGTGACTCCAAGTAGCTAACAACATAGAAAAATAATATAATAAACTTAAAACCCAGAAGAAATACAATGATAGTTCAGATGCCAGAGCAATCTGCATCAAACAACACAATAGACTTGTCAAGGACTTCAACAAATGCAGAAAAATTCTGGAATTGCCTATCATAGGTCATTTGGCTCTATTTGTTCTGCTTTTTTTTATAGACTTACTGTATTTCATGTGTGGAAGTTTAGTTCCACATAAACATGATACAATTATCTATTTTTTAATCTGTACACTTGCAGGAATCTTGGTTGGTCAGCAGAATAGCTTCATAAATACATATTTAATAAAAAAAATAAAATTTTCTTGACAGGGTGAGGAAAATAAGTTGACTCAGACCGGCTTTCTGTTTGAAGTTATTTTGGTATTTCATCTGCATGGAGATTTTATTTATCATGGGTTTTATTACCCATGAAAGGGAATCAAGAGAAAGCATCTGTCCACTTTATATTTCTAGGCTTGGTCTTTTGCTGTTCTGGAAAAAGCAGTTGGGCCACAGTTTCTCAACTATTACTTGTTGAGAGCTAATGGGCAGTTGCATGGGTTCCATGTTGCAAACACCTGGCTATGCAATCCATTTTGCTGACAAGAATAATTAAACCAAAGAAACTGCTTACTCACAAAGTAGGCAATGCAATGATGGGCAGATGTGGGTTCACAAATGACCCAGCTGAGCATGCAATTAGAACCATGCCATGTATTTTGTAAATATGAAAGAGTAGGAGATGGGATCCTTGCTCAAATATTTGCAAGTTGTGGTCCCGGTGAAAACAGAACTGATCGGAGATAAAACTGGAACCTGACTCTGGCTAACAAGTCATGTCTTTTTCCTGGCATCCATGTGGAAGTGGTTGGCCGTTGTGCTTTTCTGGATTGTGCTTTCTATATCTCAGTCTAGCCTATACACCTAGGATTTTGGGGTGATCTCCCAACCAAATCTAATCCAGGTCTGATCTTAGTTAGCTGTTTCATGGTCAGTTAAGTGATATTACCTGCAGAGACAAATAAAGTTAACTCATAAAGTTTATGAGTTAAAATATTTTCATGGTGTAGATAGGAACAAAAATAATTGTTTAGTGGAAAGAGAGATGCCAGTGGAATAGTCGCCACACCTGAAATCCACTAAGTCATGGAGCGAACAAGGGAAGTATAAAATTTGTCCACTTTTTTCTTACCAATCAAGTCCAACTGTCCATGTCCAACAATCAGGGATAGTGGCATGACAAAGACACATCTCCTACGCACATCTGTATCAGCATACCCATCAGCAAAAACATTCACACACTTAGAGAAACAGGCGAATTTCAAATGGATGAAAATAGAATAATGATTGGAATAATAATACAATTAAAATGTTAAACATAATTGAATTGACTGGGCCTGATTGTTGAAGCTCTGCATTCCTCACATTCCTTTTATAATTGTGTGGAAAATAAATACATTCCTGTGATGTGTAATCTCTACCTTGCCAAGACTGTAGGCAAAGTTGTTCATAGTTTATGTTTTAGGAAAAAAAAATATTTAAAACTTTGGCAAAGCATGCAAGCATTGCTTTATTTTCTAATGGAAGTCTGATCGGGTGCTGATAACATCCCAGGAGGAGTAAAAAGGTTAAAATATTTGCTTATTTCTTTGCTTTTCCTTCATTTTATGCAAATTCTTTGGATTCAGTTGTTTCAGGTTTTATGTGTGTTTGTATTTCAAAAGTTGTATTTGAAGAACTTTAAAAACAACTTTTATTCAAAGTTTTAAAGCGGACACAAATAAATACAAACTAGAGAGAAGAAAGAAAGAAGGAAAGAGGGGGAAAAGAAAAAACAGTGCAGTTAGAAAGAATAAAAAGAAATAGAAGCTTCTGATTTTTCTACAACAAATACAAGTATGATTACAACATTATATCTTATTCTAGGATTAAAAAAAGCTCAGCTTTTTCTATTATTTATTTTTTCCCCTAATCATCAAAACCACAGGTCATAAGTGCATTTTTCCCCATTTCATAAAAGAAAGTCTGTAAGGGGCTTCCAGTCAACCATAAAGATAGATATTGTCTTTTCTCTGATCGAGGAAGTTAATTTAGCCATCCATGCACTCTATATCTTCACCAATCCTTCCTCCATTGTGGATAATGTCGAACCTTTCCACTTTCCAGCAGTCTTGCTGCAGTTGTCATATATAAAAACAAAGTTCTATGACTTTTTACTAGTTGCCTGTTCATTAATGCCACAAGAAAAGCCTCTGGTTTTATTCTACTTTAATCTTTAAGATCTTCAGAATTAATGTATGCATTTGTATCCATTTTTTCCAGCTTTTTTACACATCCATCAAACATGATAAAATGTCTTTTCATGTTGTTCAAATTTCCAGCAAAGATTCAAAACACATTTATACATATATTTTTTTGGTCACGAATGAGGGCAAATATACGTGTCCCAGGATAATGTTGCAGGATCCAATCTGGGTCAGTCACAATGACCAGAAGTTTACTGGAGCCCATCCTCAAGGATGAGAGAGAGAGAGAGAGAGAGAGAGAAAGAGTGAGAGAGAGAGAGAGAGAGAGAGAGGTTCCCTGAGGATGGGCTCCAACATGAGTCCGAAAGCTCGGAAGACTAAACCTCTGGTCCTGATGACCAACTCAGATGCAATTTCTCTGACAAATACCAACAATATATCATTTTATAGACATTCTCTTTAAGGTTAGACCATAATGTAAAGGTTTTTTCAGCCATATATTTCCCCATTGCTCCAACTGTATATTGTAACCTTTTTTAAATTCTATTTTATCTTACATTTTTTTACTTCTTCTTCTTCTGTCTCATATTTCAACAGAAGTTAATACATTTTAGCAGCAGTAACATATTATTAATACATAATTCTGTTTCATTACATTAATCAAAACCATCAAATATTTTATCACTTTAAATCTTTCTGGTAATCGTACATAAGAAAACCATTGACAAGAATATTCTTCCATTATCAAATCTTCTTTTGATTTGATTTTACAATCTTCTTGAGAAAATTCCAGCACATCACAATAAGTTATTTTATTTTACAATCATAAGCCACTTACATTTACTTATAATTTCTTGTCTATAAAATTCTTCTTGCGTTGAAAATCACAAAGATGTTTTTAGGTAAAACTATGTTTGTATTTATTCCATACTACCGTATAGGAATTGCCTCCTAAAATAGTTACTTTTGAAATCTACATTCAGCTTAGCTTTGTCATACCATAAATATCTATGCACTCAAATCTCCGATCACGTTTTTCTAATTCCTATAATTTTCTCTTCTTAACAACACCCATTCTTCCATCTAACTTCCATTCAACTAAACAACAGGCAGCAAAATATAATTTCAAATCTGGTAGACCCAATCCTCCATTTTCCTTTTCATCTTAGACTATTTTATATTTAACTCATGTTTTTTCCCCTCAGCCATACAAACTTAAATATATTGTTCCATTATTGTTTAAATGGTACATCAGTTATCAAAAAAAGGATTGTCTGAAACAAAAAATAACATTCTAGGTAAACAGAATCAGAATCAGGATCCTTTATTGGCCAAGTGTGAGTGGACATACTTGGAATTTGTCTTTGGTGCGTAAACATTCATCTTAGTCACACAAATTCTACCCCAACAGTGACAATTGTAATTTGTCCCATCTTGACATATCCTTTTTAACTTCACTCTATGTCTTAACATAGTTACTTTGAAATAACATACAACTCATATTTGTTATAGCTTATTTTCAATTTTAAAATACATTTTATTCATCAATTATCTTTGATTTTATATCTTCATATTTTTTGTTAACATCTTTGACTCCTGGTTATTAATTGTGAAACCTGCTAATGCCCTAAATTCTTTTTAAGTTATTTATTAAAAATGCAATTCCCTTTAAAGGGTCTACCAAAACCAGAACCAAGCCATTCTCAAAAACTCTTAACTTGTATGATTCTTTTTAAACTTTTAGACCCACATTCGCTCATCTTGTCTTATGTTTCTATTTCAAGATACTATATTTGCAAAAAAATCAATATTATTATTAATTGACCCAAAGTTTGGCAGGAAAAATGAAAAATGCAATAGAGAAATAGAATAAAATTTCATCATAGGGATATCAATAAGAAAGGCTGAACTGCTATTAATTTATTCATTGCTTGAGTTTATATAACTCATTCAACAGTTTCTCAATGCAGTTTAAAACATGATTTAAAATAATGGTGTTATAAATTCCGCAGTAATCTAAATATGGTGTTCAATGACAGCCCTATGGTTCTTGAGGCATGGAAGGTCTCCAAAGACAATTTTCTCAAGATTGGAGCCCAAGTGCATCCTATCTTGGAGGGGAAAAATATAACATTGGATTGCTCTTTTCATCTCGATAGAGCCTCTGCAGATCAAAATCATTTCATTGTTCTAAAAGTGTTCTCTTCCATCCTTGCAACTCAAGGGATATATAGAAAAACTGGACGAGGTCTCAGGGCATTCTAACTTCTGAGTTCTCTAAGCTTTGATATGAATATTAATTATTGTTAATTGATATTAACATTGGTATTTATGGGTTTAATCTTAGAAATTGAGCTGTTTCTAAAATTTACAACTTTGTAAAGGTTACGAAATGACATGAGTCCTTTTGGAATATTCTCATATTCTCTGGTGGCACGTCTCGTCTTTTAAAATATTTGGAAATATATAAAGTTCGAGACATGTCTTCCCATTATAAGGAACTGTAAATCAACACAGGCCAGTAAGACCAGAGACACATAGGCCAAAAAAGTCAAGGTGGCAATTGTGATCGTTCAATCACATTCACCTCATTTTACAAGGATTGCAACACATGTAAAAAAAGGTCCAGGCTTTGATCACATTTTGTTTATCACCATTCAACCCTTTTCAGATGCTCCTGGATAAAATAGTTACTCACCACAGTTTACCCTCCCAAATCCTCCCTTTCCTGTCTCCTAAACATGTACATAATATTGCATTACTTTTTTTCATTTTACATATTTTAGGTCCACATTTTCACTGTCTTCTTTAGTGAGCAGGGAGGATTTATATATGCATGTTTTTTTTTTTAAAAACCCACTGTCTTATTTTCATTAAGTTAGCTTCCTGCTGATATCATTTTTGCATTACAGAGATCTTAATTTAAACCATGACATAAATGCTTTTCATCAGTTCCTTCTTTTTTTTTGTTCTTTCTGCCAAAGTTCTTGCATTT
This sequence comes from Pseudoxyrhopus heterurus, assembly GCA_032468235.1. Lineage (NCBI taxonomy): Eukaryota > Metazoa > Chordata > Lepidosauria > Squamata > Pseudoxyrhopus > Pseudoxyrhopus heterurus. Next base: position 47,443 of record JANHJO010005607.1, on the reverse strand, counting down.
TTAAAATAAAGAGCATGTTGTACAATAATTGCTGTAGGACAGACTCTTTTATTTTAAGATATGAAAGATAAATGGGGTGTGACATGCATATGTTTCAACATGCAGGAATTATTTCTCCAAGACTCGTTTTTTTAATCTATTTTTCATAGAATATTTGAGTTCCATTGAATCTGACCTCATAATGACATGAAATTTTAAGCATTGTTTCCATTAAGGGTTAAGGTAAAAAAGTTTTCCTTGACATATTCCACACTCTCCGTGTGCACAACTCCAGTTAAGAAAGATACTTTTAATGACCCGCTTTTAGAAAAAAAGATGGAATGCTTCAATACTCTTGATGGAATGCTTCAATACCATTCTGCCTGATGGTCTTTGTATTACAAAATCCATGGAAAGAATCTCTAAAGGGGGCGTGCATAAGTGCACCAGCGTGCCTACCGTCCCTGTCCTACTGTTGCCCTTAATTACTTATATATCATTCTTGTTCATGTTCTATGTTTTCCACTTTTATATAACTATATATGTTTTTGACAAAATAAATAAATAAAATAAATAAATAAATAAAAGTAACTAGGATAGGCACACTTGCTAGGTGTTGAGGGGTGATTCCGCAGGAGGTTGGGGCGCACGGTCTATATAAAGCGCTGGGTGATGGCTAAACCCAGCGCTAACTTATTCAAGTTTCCTTGTTCGCTCTGTACTAGTTGCTTGCGGTTTGCTGCTGAATTAAAGCTAGCCATTCAACTGGACTGTGGTTTGTTGCGGTTTTTTTTGGTTTCCAAACACTGAGGAACGGACGAGTTTGAGACTGGTGTTTTGAGAAGTAGGGGTTAGCCCATATCTCTCCCTTCCCTTCCCTTCCTGTGCTGATACTTGCCTCACTTTAATTAAAAAGATAGAATTATGGGGAAAGAGTATCATAATGTACTTTTTTCCAGGAAAGGACACACATGTTGTAACTGGACATGGTATCTTTTCCCCACCTGCATGTTCTTGAGGTGTGTGACTTGAACACTCAGTTGCAAGTAGGGAAGAGGTAGAAGATTATGCCAGCAATGGGAAGAGGAAGAGAAATGGTATATGAGAAGGACCTCCAGAAGAAGAGAGATCATGCCAGTAAGAAAATGGAACTGAAGAAAATTGAGGAAAGCAATGGCAGAAATCAACAGTACAGTAAAGGAACAATCATGAGAGAGACAAAAAGACATAAGCAGTAGTGGGAAGTGACTTTATAGAAGAAATCACTGATTCTATGAATAAGAAAAGACATGTGTCTAGGGCTCTGCTGGAAGAAAACTTCAGACCTGGCTGAAGCTCTGACTTCAACATTTTAGTTTTCTGATTGGTGCTTTGAAAAGCAGCGGTGGGAAAAATAAATAATTTTGCTGCACATTTCATTTCTACGGAATCTGGAGTTCAGGACACTTGTCATGTGCTTGGATTGTGATGACGAACAATTACCTATGTATGTGTGCTTGCGGGAAAGTGAAATACTTTCTTCCAGTAGAGTATTTACTTTAATAAATAAATTTCTGGTGTTGGATTTCCATCTATACTTCAAAGTTAAAGAAGAGAAACTATCTGTGTTTTTCCAAGAAGATTAATTTATTATACTTTATCTGTGGATCTCAACCAAGTTCATTGACAGGTCAAGAGCTACATATTGTGGGGCTTATATATGTATGTTATATTTAAAGCATTCAAAACATTTCTCCATTATTGCTAGAATAGTGGTGGAAGAGATATTTGTGACGTCTGCTTCCTACTTCTTCTTTTTAATATACTGCAATCACTGAAGAACTAAGATTTATTTCAAGAATGAAATATTACTCATGGTCACTGGGGAAGCTGGGGATTTTAATTCAGCGATTAATCTATATATTTTTCCTATATATGGAAGGATTAGTAAAAAAACAACAACAACAACAGAGTTCTATTTTTTTTCTTTTAAAACAACTTTGGTTTTTTGTGGTATGTAATGCTTTGATCCATTTAAGTCATATTAGCGGCACGATTGAATGTAATTCGGGCCAATCAGAATTCTACTTTTTCTAATGACTGAGAAGCTTTAATACAGCAAAAGGTGCCTCCCCATCATCTCAGCCTATTATGGATTGACCCTATTTCCTGCAGGAAATATGAACATACAGCTAGATTAAGAAAGAACAAATTAGGCTACAGGTGAAACATAATTAGCTTGCTTACTGTCTTGGAAATTAAATGTGGAAGGATTTAGAGCTCTCTAAATGATTTTGAGCCTCAGAGGAAAACTTTCAGTGATCCCTTTGTTTATGAGATCATAGCAATGAAGCTTGTGATCCTAAGGCACTTATAGAAATCCTGTGATACTAAGATACTTAAATGGAAACAAATTGCACTGAATAGACAGAAGTAAGAGAAAGGCATCTTAGACATTTTATCACCTGGCCCAGAAACCTCCTAACTAGTGGAGGTTTTCTTGGGTCTCAGGAAAAAAAAAAATATTTTCTATCCCCTGATCCTTCTCAATTGGATTTGAACCAAAAATAACTTCTGTGTGCAAAGCATGACCCTTTGCCTTTCATAACCCATTAATCCACCCATCCAGTTGATAGGAATGGAACTTGGCTTGTACAATATGTCTAAGCATTTAGAATTTTTTTTTAAAGGCGACTCTCTCTAATAGCATTTTTTTCCCGACAGCATTAACACGATAAATATTTAGGAATTTCTACTTGGGTTGTGAAGGCTGGAAATGAAATTTGGACTTGCTGTCGCTTTTCTTGTAGGTTTCACAACAGCAGGAAAGCCAAATTAGGTGCAATAAGGAAGATTTGCAAATGGATTTCTCATTTCCCCCCCCTCCCCAAACATCTGTAGATTTGATTAGGGCTGGACAGTTTTGGAAGGAAGGAGCTTAGACCCTCCTCTCTTCTATTTCTTTGAACATTTTAAACTTGTTCCTGTAAGGTGATGGGACTATCTTCTTTGGACCTGTACATTTCCTCCTTCAGTAAAGCTACTAATGTTGTAGAAAAATTGTAGTAAAACTACTTAAAATCAAGATGCACCCACCAATGATTTGTTTTGATGCAAAGAAAGATAGCAATAGCAATAGCACTGTATTTATATACCACCACTCTATTTATATACCGCTTGCAACCCCCTCTAAGTGGGTTACAATGCAAGCATATTTCCCCCAACAATCTGGGTTCTCATTTTACCTACCTCAGAAGGATGGAAGGCTG